>PVKS010033078.1:0-22027 GCA_004027875.1 Aplodontia rufa
GGAGCGGTGGCTCAGCAGTTTCGGCGTTTGCCTGGCAAGCAGGAGGACCCAGGTTCAAACCCCAGCACCACGTGCACAACTGAGCGTTGGGGCAACTAAGGCCATGTGAAAAACTAAATAAAGTTGTTTCTCTCTCTCACTGTCCCTCTCTCTTAAAAGAAAAAAAAAAACGATGAACATGGGATTTAAACAAACATACCACAAAAAAACAAGGCAGAAGAAACAGAGGAGTAGGGAAAGGGGAAGTGAAAGGGGGAGCAGGATGACAAAAGTGTCACCACGGACCAGAAAAACACTGGGACCATGCATGTCACCATGAACTCCCAGAGATGAGGGTGCCTACTCACAAAATGAGTTGAAGGTGAGGCTGTAAGAGAAGGTGAAATGGTGGGAGAAATAGGAAGCAGCACATAGGAAAAAAGACGTTGCAGAAGGCATAATCAGACCCACAGAGTGAGAAAAGCGGAAAGAAAAAACAAGAGTTGCAAAGGATCAGAGAAAAATGAGAAATAGAGGTGGTGTGTTAATGAGATCCAGAATCAACAGAAGACTTGAATTTAAATTGTAAATGGTACATCTCATTCTAGGAAGAGCCGTCCACCAAATAGTCAGCCCCAAGACACATACTAATAAATCTGCTGGCCATGAAAGGTAAAGATTTCCTAAGAACAGAAACATTCTATAAATAGCAAAATTCAGAGGAAATGGTGTTTTAAAGAGGAAGGTACTGTTAGAGATTTCCTTATCTTTGATAGCCAGGCATCAGTACTGATGAATCACTTAATTTATTTAAATATAAGCACTAAGAAAATTAATGAAAATCAAATAAGATCAGGTACTAGAAAGAAGACAGGAAAGCACAAGGAGAAATTACTAATTTCCACAATGATTACAGTAAGGAATCAAAGAATGATGATCAAAGAAATAGAGGTGTTATATAAATTGTACTACACTGTTATAAAAATGAGCCTCCAGTGATCTTCTACATTGTCAGAAAGTTCTTCACATTATTAGAAAAAAAAAACAGAAAAAGAAAGTACAAAACTGGGCATGGTGGTGCACCCCTGTAATTCCAGCGGCTCAGGAGGCTGAGGCAGGAGGATCACAAATTCAAAACCAGCCTCAGCAACTTAGGCTCTGAGCAACTTAGTAAGAGCCTCTCTCAAAATTTAAAAAGTTAAAAAAAATGCTGGGGATGTGGCTCAGTGGTTGAGTGCCCCTGGGTTCAATCCCTGAAACAAATAAAAGCATCAAAACAAATCAGTTAGCAAATCATTAATTATAAAAAAGAGAAGATATCATATCCACATATAGAAATTTAAACTAAAAGTGTACTCACATATGAAATTATGTATGTACAAAGATGGGGACTGTGTAATTCTTTGAATTATCAAAATACTGTGGACAATTTAAAAGTCCATCAATAAGAGACCAATAGCATCAGTTAGGGCCCATACATAAAACAGAATACTCAGTAGTTAAAAAGAATGAGGCAAGCCACAAGCAGTAGTGCTTGCCTGTGATCCCAGCACCTCAGGAGACTGAAGTAGGAGGATCACAAGTTAAAGGCCAGCCTCAGCAACTTAGGCCCTAAGCAACTTAGCAAAACCTTGTCTCAAAATATAAAATAAAAATGTCTGGGGATAACTCAGTGGTAAAGCACCCCTGGGTTCAATCCCTAGTTCAAAAAAAGAATGAAGCAGCTTCAAGGTAACAGTGCTAGATTAAAAAATAAAGTGTGGAACTACTTGCATATTTATAAACATTTGATGAGACATAGTAGGAACTGAACAGATGTATCTGTGTCGCACGGTATGGGCATAGGGACAGACTGTTGGCAAAACAAAGAAATGGGTAAAAGCAGATGTCCTCAAAGAGGGAGACTGGGTCCTTAGAGGATGAGGTTAAGGAGAGAAACTTTTCACTATGTGCTTTCTGTGCCTCCTAAATTCTGTTCATGTGCATATTTTATCTAGTCCAAACGATATACATTTAAATAATTTTTAAAGATGAAAGCACCCTTTTCAAGTGGTTGATTCTGTTACACAAGTCCCAGTTTAGAATGGATTGGAAAAAAGAAGATTTGGGTCAAAATAATTCCTGCCTACAACATCTCTGAGTATCCAGTTTTCTTCTGGGTGAGATAAGGTTCCTATTTGATTGGGAGCCACTTAGATCTTGACTTAGAAGGGACAAAAGGCCTTGGACACAGAGACCACCATCTGAACAAGAAATGTTCCACTTCAACAGCCTAACACCCATTTCAAGAGAATGTCCAACCTTTGTAGTGCATGCCAATCAGACAGGACGCTGCAGGCACGGTTCTGCTTAGACAGTGTTTTGGTGCATGTTATAGTCAGCTTTGCAGAGCTGTGAACAAAATATCCAATCAGAACAACTCAGAGGAGGGAGTTCATATTGGCTCATAGTATCAGAAGTCTCAAGCCACAGATGGCCTACTTCATTGCTCTAGGCCTAAGGTACAGCAGAACATCATAGGGGAAGGGTCCCAGAGGAGTAAATCTGCAAAGCATAGAGCAGTGGGGAAAGGGACTATGAAGAAGATGAACCCTTCCAGAACGCTCCCCTGGAGACCCACTTCCTCCAGCCACACCCTAGCTGCCTACAGTACTGATCAAGATGGACTGATTAAGTTACAGCTTTCATAATGCAATCATTTCACCTCTGAACATTCCTGGGCTAACACAAGAGATTTGGGGAACACCTCATATCCAGAGTATAACAGTGCATCCAGGGAGCCACTGGCCCAGCCTGGAAAGTTTTCATTGAGCACTCTTCAATTTTAAACCTTTCTAACTGAAGGTCCATTCCCACTTAGCATACTCCCCTGCAGATGTCATTTGAAGAGAGAAAGCTTTTCTTATTTTGCTTGTAGTTTGTGGAACTCCTTAACTTATCCCTTTCTGCTAATAGATGATAATCATTAGAACTAGGCCTGAGGGAGAGTTTACATAGCACTATTCATACACTATGTTCTCCCACAATATGTTATTTCAAGGCATGAGAAAAGAGTCACAACTGCCTAGGGAGGAAATAAAATTAGAAGGCCAGTCTCCCCCTTGAGAGTTGAATTTGGTCCTTTAAGTCCAGCAATTCAATCTTTTAAAAGGCACATCTCTGTTCTAATCAATCAAACTTTCATTTCCAAAGCAATAACCTTCCCTGGGCACTCAAGAAATCAGAAACTGGAGCCTGGTACATGAAAAGTCAATATAGTATTTTCTACCTAGTTGACCAGCTCTTACAAACCTACTCACAATTTTATGTCAACAAGAAATCTGAGCTTCCACTAGACCATGGGGTAGTAACACCATCTATATGTCCAAGTCTGTTGTGTTAAATGGAAAAGATGTATTCTATATCTGGACCTTAAGATACATTTGAGAAGAGTAAAAGATATGCAGTAGCCTCCAGTGTGTTTTCCAAACTCTCATCTTTGGTTATTTCATGCCATGATGTCTGGTGTTTAAGGTTTACCAAATAGACTGACGTTCCAGGTCATAGGGGTTGTGATCCTTGTTACTTAGAATCTCGCATGGCTTTGCAGATGTTGTTGGACATGATTCTAACCTTTTCTGCTCCTCTTCCTCCTTCAGGGCTGGAGTGGAACCCAGCATGCTAGATAAGAGCTCTACCACTGAACTGTATCTCTACTCCCTAGTCTTTTGTCTTCTTCATTAATTAAGCTTTGTGTGAAACGATAGGAAGATTCATTGAAATCCAAGTAACTAGGAGATACAGATGTAACTCAGTGGTAGAGCACTTGCTTAAACATGCAGAAAGCCCTGTGTTCCATCCCCAGCAACACACACACACACACACAAAATCTAAATAACTCACATGCAATGAAATTTACAATGTTTTTCTTTTAATGACTTTTCTTTCAAGGTACTATGCTAGAAATTTGTTCAGAGACCATTTAAATGCCCATAAGACTAAAAAAAAAATAATATTTTATGCACACAAATTTCAATGACTGAATAGTCCATACTATTATGACATGGAGGAATTTGTATCTAACGCAGTGGTGTATGGATAGTTAATGGGCAGTGACATCGCCTTGGCCTGGCTTCAGGATAGCAATCCTCTAGTCAGACGGCCCACCACAACCAAGTTTTGAGGCTTGCGAATGTTGGAAGCCCTTAGACTTTCTAAGGGTGTGAACAGCCAGTCTGCCTTCCCGTGGGCTTGCTGGGAGGACAGAAGGAATGAGGGGTGGCTTTATTTTACAGTGTCATCCCCGTTTGGGCAGTTCTAAGCCATCATGTATCTGAGCTCTCCGTGTACATTCTACATCTAATACTTTACACAAGTTCCTAGTGGATTCTAATTCTTATTTTTAAAGTTTCCTGCACTGTTCTCATGAAACATTTTACAGTTTGATTGGAGACCAATCTTTCTATGTTAATAATGTTATCGTAAAGAAGCAATAATAGCCAGGTGCAGTGGTGCATGCCTATTATCCAGGTGACTCAGGAGGCTGAAGCAGGAGGATCACAGATTCAAAGCCAGCCTCAGTAACTTAGCAAGACCCTGTCTCAAAATTAAAAAAAAAAAAAATAGAAAAAAAAGGGGGACTGGAGATGTGTCTCAGTTGTTAAGTGACTCTGAGTTCCATCCCCAGTATCAAAAAGAAAAGCAATAATGTTGCATTTCTTGACACTTTTCAGTTAGTTTCAACCATTCCGTTAGACTTGCAATAATAAAAGTTACTTGCTACAACTGCATGCTTAGATTTTCTTTAAACAATCTGTTTGGTTTGGATTAAATATGGGGTGTCCCCCAAAAGCTTCTGTGCTAAAGCAAGAGGAAAAAACGATTAGATTGTGAGAGCTGTAACCTAATCAATCATCCTAGTTTGAGTGAACTAAGTGTGTGGTAGCTGTAGGCAGGTGGGGTGTGGCCGGAGGAGACCAGGCACTTAAGGGTGTGACCTGGAAGCGTTCATCTTCCCTACAGCCCCTTTGTCTCTCCCTCTCTCTCTCTCTCTCCCTCTCTCTATCCATCTTTCCTTCCTGACTGCCATAAACCGAGTAGCTTTCCTCTGCCATACCCTTCTGCCAGGATATTATGCCTCAATTGGGCCCAGAGCCGGGGAGTCAGCTGACCACTAACTGAACCTCTGAAACCACGAGCCCAAAATAAAATTTCCTCCACTACGTTGTTCTGGTCAGGTGTTTTGGTCACAGTGATGAAAAGTTAACTAACACAATTAATGTAAACCTTTCTCTACTGCTTTTTTGTTCAATTAATATATACAATTATTCTAAATTAGTAACTTTACTCAACAATTTAAGATCTATTTTCTTTTTACTTACGAGGACTAATTTAATTAATACTGTCCCTCTGAACTGTATAACTGCGTATTATTTTGTACTACAGTATACTATGATATTTTCATTTTGCTACCCATTGCTTCTGTCAAGCAACCTCATGCCTCAGGGCCCCAGCCAGGCATCAGAGAACAAATGCATTGTGTTGGTGGAGGAGAAAATTATTTTTTTTCTTTTTTTTTTTCCTTTCATTTTGCACTGGGGATTGAACCCAGAGCCTGGTGATGTTAAGCACAGAGGGTACCACTGAGCTACACCAGAGCCCCTCTGGTGGAGGGATGAGACACCACCATTCTGTGCAAATGAATGAAACAAAAGCCAATGGATGGAAAAGGAATCCATCCTGTGGCTGGAGGAGGAACTACTTGGAAATACCACAGACTCCAGGTTTTCCCTAAAGACTGGTTAAAACAACCAACAGTAGTTCAACCAGTAGTAGTTGTTTTTAACTGCTTCTCACACTCTGAGCCCCAGCATCCCCAGAATACCTTCAGAAGGCTGGGAGGGCAGGAGACAGAACCAGAGCTCCTTGAAGATGTAAACAGGCCAGTGTAGTCATTTAATCACCAAGCTGTGTGAAAGAATGTCATATCTGCCAAAGCACCAGTTTGTGGTTTTTCTACAAGGACAAATGGGTGTGGGCTGAACATGTGGCACAACCACCCCAAAAGAACTGAAATTGCCAAGCAGGCACATAACCACACGCCCTGATTATAATCTGTTGCCAGGCGGCTGCCAACAATATGAACCCACATCTGCAAGCCCATCTAAAAATAAAGAAGGATCTAGTGCATCACTTTATCAGTGCCAGTCTGATGGCAGTGGGGCAGCTGGAAGAGCAACAACAAGGAGGAGACACCAGAGCTCCTGTCCTGGTACTGTCACTGACAAGAGCAAGTTCTATGAGAACTCTGGGACTTGGACTCCTCGTCTATAAAATAGGAATTACAATACCAGCTCCATCTTCCTTGCAGAATGATGAACTGGGGATGAAGAAAACCTATCAACAATATACTATTGAATTCACAGTGTTCCCAGAAAGTGCAAGGGACCTGAAAAAGGATAAGATATAGTATCTGGCCTGGAATATTTTACAATAGAGATAGAACCAAAGCATGTATAATAATCGTCAAGCATCTGACAGTATTTAAACAAGCGCTCAGTTAGAGAATATAACCTAACATTTCTCTAAAATTTCACAAGCAAGAGAGGATGGTATGGAGGGACTGGATCCTGAAAGATAAGGAGGACTTGATGGAAAAGAAGGGAAGGACAGGAGTTTATCGAGGAAGGCAGCAATAAGCAGGACTCTTTCATTGCAATGGAGTGACTGGCAAAAAGTTAAAGAAGAGAAAGGTAATAAAATTGTACAGATGAGATGAGCCTGGATTAAAGTAACTGTGAAACCAGATGGAAGAGGTATTTGGGAAGGAAGAGAAATCGGGAGCCAGGAGATTTTCAAGCAACAGTGACTCTGCTTTTAAGGAAGATTAGCCTAGGAATGGTATGTAGGCTGGCCAAATCTAAGAAGATGGAAAGCAATGTGCAAAGGCGTCTCTGATCCACTGTTAGTGAAAGTAATAATACAGAAAAGCAGGTACAGTATGAAGGCAAAAACTGGGCTGGGACTCAGTGGTAGAGTGCTCGTCTGCAAAGTGCCCTAAATCCCTGATACTGAAAAAGAAATAATTGAAAAAAACCTGAAAGACTAGGCAACCAACTGGATATAGAGGACAAAGATGTGTTAAATGTTCACTCAAATATTTGAGTCCAGGTGACTACAAGAACATTTGCTCTGTTTGAAAGAAATATACACTGATTTTTTTTTTGTTTCTTTGCTTTACTGGCGGTTAGCTTCAAGTCATCTTTCCACAGAGCATTTTGATTGCAACTGATATATATTAATGATGACATGTATGTTAATGACGACAGAGCTATTTATTACTTAGTTCTATAAGCGTGGTTTCCTTGATTATTCCCCTCTTAACATCAATTCATGCTCTCTAGTTTGCCAATAAAATGTTCAGAATTGTGTCTTATTGCTTTTTTCCACCTATGTATTCCTGAATCTCAAAAAGTAGAATGATTTGCAGAATTCATCAGTCCTTATTTGAATAGTACATTATTTTTCTAAATTTCAGCGCCCATGTCAGGGGCAAGGTGCAATTCCAGATTGTTACACTAGATGGCAGACAACAACTGCGTTCTCTCCACCCTACTCAGAAAAATAAAGCCACAATATGGAAAAATTAAGCCCTCATACATTTCAGTTTCTTGCCTCATAAAAGGAAATACAAACTTTAAAACCAAACGTGAATTCCACTCAGTAAAGTGGGGGAAGAGACGAAGAGTTGTGAGTGGTGTGTTCTTTTGATTTGGTTTGGGGTTTTTTCGTTTGTTTTCTGTTTATTTGACTTTATGTTGAATGTGTTGCCCAAATAAGAAACGGTGGCAGGAAGAGATAGTGGAAGTGGTCGCGACAGTGTTATAAAACGAGTCTCTATTAATTATAACTCAGTAATTAGCCAACATTTTATTTTTGCAAGTCAGAGCTAAGGTTTGTTTGAGTGGGAAGGGAGAATATACGGATGATACGATCAGATATGATGGTATGATCAGAATGAATGGCAATAAAACTGCCCCCCAAACCAAGCAGCCTCTGCACCCTTTCAGACACACCCTGGAACCCACGATTAGGCTAGGAAGCATTACTAAATGTAGCTTTCGGGTGACCTCTAGTTTATTCTGCTTCTGGATGGGTTCATGCTTAAATCAATTTAGTAGAAAGAAGTGGCCTGTGGGCTTCAAACCTGACTCTAATATTGGATTGGTTTGAAAAGTGGAATAATATTTGTTTTAATCACCAGTGTCCACTTTGTTTAACACATTCCACGGTGAGCACCCTTGCACTGATATAATGACCATCATGTCCACCCTAAAGGAACTAAATCCCTCTGGAAGTGTGTGAAACTTCTGAATATTTAAAAATATTCTACCAACATTCAATTTTCTCCTATTCATGATCTAACTATATCTAGAAAGTAAAACAAATATTATTTTACCCAAATATGATATTTGGATGAGAACTTTGTTTATAATACTCTTACCAAAGCCTCTACCATCCTTAGATAACTGCTTTAAAGAATGGGGGCTTTGTTTCCCACCAAAAAATGAAAGAAAATAACAAGAAGGTACAGTTTTGTAAAACTAATGCGATCATATTCAAGAGTTCTTCTCCCCACCACACCCCCACCCTCTTTGGTACTAGGGATTTAACCCAGGGATGCTTAACCACTGAGTCACACCCCAGCCCTTTTTAATTTTTTATTTTGAGACAGAGCCTCACTAAGTTGTTGAGGCTGCTTTGAACTTGCTATCCTCTAGCCTCAACTGGAATTTCAGGCGGGCACCACTGCACCCTGCAAGAGTTCTTATTTCTATACATTGCCTTGAATCTCTGGGAGTTCTGAATGACCTGGACTTTCTTATGATCAACCTCACTATGAAAAACCGCATCACTAATTTCACCTTACGTTTGCTCTTCCCCTCTGGAATTTCTTCTTTGTTACTCTTTTTATTTAGAGTGGAAGGAGCATGTATTATTATATGAAAGTGGAAAGTGCTTGGCCCTAGTGATGAGCCCTTGAAGGAAGGAAGGAGGGAAGGAAGGAAGGAGGGAAGGAAGGAAGGAAGGAAGGAAGGAAAGAAGAAATGCAGCCTGGAGTGAAAACACTCCGCCCCAAGTTCTATGTTTACATGGAAGCTGGTGTGCTGCATGTTGGGTGACTTAATTGTGGCCTTGAAGTTCTTAATCTGAGCCTCACTTTCCCCCTTTGTAAAGCAGTGAGACAGTTGCCCTACCCCCTCATAAAACTCTGCTGGGAATTGCAGGAGATGATTAACAGGGCTCCATGAAGGCACAGCACTTCACCATATGAGAGCATTCTGGCTGCTGGGAAAAACATCACCCCAGGCGGACACCAGGCTGTCTTCCAGAGGTGCGTGCCTGCCTCTCCCAGGCTGATGCATCCGGCCACCTGCCAGGACCGAGGACTGGGGCTGGCCTGAAAGTGCAACTAGCAGCAAGCTGAGCAGAGACAGAGTGCTCCGAGGGCTCCGAGCCACTCTCCCCTTCAAGCTCTATGAATACGAATCTATTTCAATAATTGATTTTTGCCATGACTAGCAGAGAAACTGCTGTGGCCAACAATGTTAACAAAGTTGTTATTAATGTGATTTCACTTTCCAGTTTTCCTGGGGAAGCAAGCAGCTTATGCCTGTGAGCATTATTACCATATATAGAGAGAAAACTGCCTGCTTAAAAAAAAAAAAAAAAAAAAGCCTGATAGACGCCTGAGTCAGTTGCCTTAGGTGGGAGTGACTATAGCCAGAGTCAGGAGGAAATCTGCTCTTGGCAGACATTATTACTAACTGCTTCGCCTGCGATGATTCAAAAGACAGGTCAGAAAAGGGAAATGTTGCAAATGCCAACACACTCATGGAAATCTAACTGCCACAGGAGGTTGTTAAACAGTTACTCGGATTCTGAGAACAGATGAAAGACTTTTCTCAATCTTCTAAATAAATAAAATTTGCTACCGTATTTTCTAAATTTGCTTATTTTCCTAAAGAAAAAAAAATATTCTAAGTAGAAAGTCTAACTGATGATCTAACATGAAAATCTCTGTGACTTTGAAGCACTGATGGAGGTGAAAAATATAAAATATAATGCAAATACAAGCCAAAGACATAAACTTGCTGACAAGTCAACATTATCCTTGTGTAAGTGTGCAGTAATTGCTTGTGACATCAGAGTTCCTGGCAGACCCAAAACCCAGAATTAGTACCAATATTGACAAGACAGGTTTCAAGAGGAGAGAAAAGAGTTTTAGATGAATGTTTGGAAAAGAGTTGAAAACATTTCCATCTATTCCTGACTCTTCTGTCTTGATAACTTGGGCACAGCTCACACTACCTCACTTTTCCCCTCGTAAAACGCTTATAGCATCCGTCTTCTTTGTTTTCAGCATTATGTTAAAATATTCTCTGATTATGCCCTGAAAGCTTTTTAAGCCTCTTGGAAGAAATATATTCTCATTTTTAAAATACTTGTGTCATGGTCTACTATCATGATGATCACTATATAATTCTACATAAAATAAATTATTATAAGATGCTAATAAACAATAAGTCTGCAACACAGAGAATTTAAACATTACAAAATAACTGGAATGAGCCCATGGGCTTATTCTTAGATTCCATAAAAAAGGGAAAAAAGGAGAATCTATCCTGTACAAATCAACTAAGAAAATACTTCCACGACTTTGTTAACACTAAATGAGCAAAGTGATGTAAGAGAGGCTTCGGGTATCTCTCAATAGTAGAGCATTTGCCTAGCATGCCCAAAGCCCTGGGTTCCACCCAGCACTGCCAAAAATGAAAAAAAGAAGTGATATAAGAAATCAAATAATTACATAGTGAGCCTTTCTGTACACACCACACATACACACACACACACACACACACACACACACAAAGTATTTTACCACTAAATAGACTTTTTTTTTAACAAAAAAAGATTAGGGAAATTTCAAACAATATAGAATTACAAAAAAGAAAAGTGTGAATACCTCTTTACATTCTCCAAAGACCAGAGAGATAATATCCTGCAAACCTCTTTCCTCACAGCGTAGATAACTTCCTGCAATGTGCTTAATGGATTTTATATAACCATATAGATTAATATTCACAATTTCATTCATGTATTGGCTGCAGCTGTTGACTGAGTATATCACAGTTAATTTAACCCATCTCCTCTTGTGAAATCCCAAGATTTCCCCCAGTGGTGTTTCCCTCTTAAACAAAACACTGCAGTGAACATTATTAAGACTTTGCATACACATGAGCAAGTACTCCCCCAAGGTTAAAATATAACAGAGGGGTTTCTGGGACAAAGTTGACACCAAATTGTCCATTTCCTGCTGTGTGTGTGTGTGTGTGTGTGTGTGTGTGTGTGTGTGATGTTGGAGCTGGGTTCTTGTTAAGATGTTCCAAGTTTTAACAGTTCAAAGTAGGATAGAAGAAATAAGAGAGGAGTAGAAAGGAGGCTGATAGGGAAGGAAAAGGAGACTGTAGCTTTAAATCTAAGGAGCTCCTTGGACACCCTCACCTTTGCTCCCCAATCCGGTTTTCCTCCAGACATGAATTCTTAAAAAGCCTATGAGTCTTGTGAGTCCAGATGATTAATGTTTATATCCAATTCTGGTTTACACAACGTATTTCTTTCAGACCAAACAAAACCAAGATAGAATATTATTAGGATTTATGACTCAAGCATGTTGGAAACATTACCTTTTAGCTAGATGACATCAACCTAGAGCTAGCAGAAGACCACCGCGACCTGCCCTGTGCGGAGAACTGAGCTCGCCTGGCTGATGGCACCCAACACACTCTCAGGTTCCTTGTTTGAGCCCAAGACCTCACAAGTGTGTCTCACCCTCAAGTGCTCACTCTCCTCCTCCACTTGAGTGTGTGCCCTGCTCTACTCACGTTCCTCAGTAAATCTCCCTGCTTTCCTAAATAAAGCTTGTGTGCAGCTGTTTCTTTCTTGTATGACCGCATTAGGCTTACACGCAATAGTTGGGATCATTTTAACAAAATCACACGTTCATGGAATTTTATTTACTCCATTTCAGTCCCCAGTGCCCCGCACCCTATCTTTCCCCTTCTCCCTCCACCTATTCTCCTTCCTCTACTGCCCCTCCTTTCACTCACTGATTTACTTGTTTTTGACTGGTGCTTTGTAGATATGCACATAGGTGGAATTCACTGTAGTGTGTTTATACATGTGTCAGTTGTGGTGGTGCACGCCTGTACTCCCAGGGACTTAGGAGGCTGAGGTAGAGGGATTGCAAGTTTAAGGCCAGCCTCAGCAACTTAGCAAGATCCTGTCTCAAAATAAAAAACAGAAAGGAAAAAAAAAAAAAAAAAAAGAAGGGCTGGGCATGTGGCTCAGTGGTTAAGCACCCCAGGGTTCAATCCCCAGTACCAAAAAAAAAAAAAAAATGAATATACATACACATAGTATGATTTTACTAAATTCGTTCCTCATTTCCTCCCCTTTCTCATCCTTTCTCCCTGCCTCTTGATCCCCTTCTTATACTCCCCTAATCTTTCCTCTATGATATCCAATCCCCCACTCTTTGTTTCCCCCTTTACTTTGCTCTAGCTTCTGCATGTGAGAGAAAACATTCATTTTTTATTTTTGAGTCTGGCTTATTTCACTTAGGATGATGTTCTCCATTTCCACGCCTTCATTTAACATTGTTTATGGCTGAGTAAACGCCTATTGTGCATACATACCACATTTTCTTGATCCAAAATTTGTCTGTTGAGGGGCATCTTGATTGGCTCCATAACTGGGCTATTGTGAACTGTGCTGCTGCAAACATAGGTATGTGTGTATCACTATAGTATAATGACTTTAATTCTTTAGGATAAATGCCAGGGAGTGGTAGAGCTGGGTCGTATGGTGATTCCATGTCTAGTCTTTGGAGAAATCGCCTTACTGCTTCCCAGAGTGGTTGCACAACTTTCACTCCTACCAACAGTGTATCAGAGTAGCTTTTTCCCCATATTGTCACCAACATTTATTATTATTTGTATCCTTGATATTTGCCATTCTTACTGGAGTGAGATAAGATCTTAGGGTCATTTTAAATTGAATTTCCCTGATTCTAGAGATGCTGAACATTTTTTTTATGTTTTTGATGTCCTTGCATCCTGAAATTATTTTCCGTGGAGAAAATCAAGAACCTGACAGCGACAGTGTTTGGCTGAGGTCCCCATCCCCCTTCAGGGGGACCCTTTTCAGACCTCTATCTAGTGGTGTTTCAACCCTTGGTGTTGTTATGATCAGAGACTCTCCACAAACGCGTCATCTGATCCAGCCAATCAGTTCCTTGCCATAAACTTTCCACTACCAGCAAATTGTTCACTTTAGCATTAACGGAGCTCTCTTAAGAGGGAGGGCCTTGGGGTTGGGGATTTAGCTCAGTGGAAGAGCGTTTGCCTAGCACCGAGTTCAGTCCTCAGCCCTGGAAAAAAAAAAAAAAAAAGAGAGAGGGAGGGCCTTGAAAGGGTGAGTAGATCATGAGGGTTCTTCCCTCTGAGTGGGATCAAGACCTTCCTAACAGGGGTTTCATGTAGCAGTTAGCTCTCTTGCTCCTACCTACTGTGTGAGAACACAGCATTTCCCTCCTCTTGAAGGGGTACCAATATGGCACCATCTTGGAAGCAAAAAGCAGCCCCTCACCAGGGCTGAACCAGGTCCATCCTGATTTTGGATTTCCCAACCTCCAGAACTATGAGAAAATAAATTTCTGTTCTTTATAAACCATTCAATCTGCAGTTTTTTGTTATAGCAGCACAAATGGATTAAGACACGTGCTGAGTCAGTTTACCCACCAGATGGAGGAAAAAGAAAAGATGGAGGCGAGGGAGTCAATCATGAAATCATCCCTTTTATCCTCCAGTGCTTCAGTTGGCATGTGCTGCCTCTCTGGAGGCCTTGCTCCAAGGTAGGCTGACTTGAGGGAAAAATGCAAAAATTCCTCTCCTAACGTTGTTTCATTCTTCTCTTGATTCATCCTTCATTAGATGAACAGGTCCTGTCCTTTTCATTGATGGAGTAGCTTTGCATATTATTTTAATTCTACTAGTAGTTATTTTTACATCTTAACAATTGTGAACCTGTGTTTACCCAACAGAATCCAAAATCAAATTCTGTTCTCTCCACCATCACCGCCCCGTTCCAGTAGGAACCTTTTGCAATTTTTCTTCCTCCCTCTTTTATTCCCCCCCCCAGCTCTTAGCAAATAATCTGCCCAGTTTTTCAGATGCTCTAATAATTGTCTCCTTACAATATGCCTCTTCTTCAAAGTTATTTTAAATTACATCACTGTCAAAATTAAATTACATTTCATTTTTCAAGTTTTATTTATTTAGTTTTATAGAATTTTATTATACTATTTTTCCTTATATATTGTGTGTGTTCCCTATAATCTTCACTCCAACTGCTTTTATTGAACCAGACTATTTTCATAAGTCATTACCCAAAATGTGTACATGGTTGTTATGCTTTTACATTCAGAATCTCTGAATAGCTAGGACTCTCAGTTATTACCTTTTTTTACTTGTTAATATATTTCTAGAGTAAAATATCAGACCCTTTATATTTCTTGACACAAAAAAAATGACCTGAAAAATAATGCCATTACAAATTGGTGAACTTTTTTAGTCTACAGACACAGTACTTTCATCAGCTCTGAGGAATCATCTTTTGTTATTTTAGTGATTATTCTCCATTGTATCCCTTCTTGTATTTGAAGCCCTGATTATTTTTCAACTACACTTCCAAATCTATTCTGCAAGATACTTACTTTTTTTTCTCATGATAGTCAGTGTTGAGAATTATCTATTATATTATTTGGGTTTTATTGGATTTTATTTAGGAAACTACAATTTAAATGTTATCTTCTGAAGAATTATTTCTCAGTTTTTTGAGTGTCTATTTTTTCCTTAATATCATGTCCTTTCGACTCTCACTGTGAATATGAATTAGAATGCTTCTTCCACACTCCCCGGGCTCTTACTTCAGAGAGGCACCTTTGTTCTGAATGGTCAGCTTGGTGCTCTCCTTTTGAACTGATGGTTCTATCTGTGTAGTTGATTATTTGTTGTTATCTAACTTATTTAGTATTATTTGCTGGAGTGAGTCTGTTAAGTTCTTAAAAGCTCTGGCTCTGGGATTTCTCCAGAGGAACTTGTTGGAAAGTTAACAAATGGAACAAATTGAGCCTTTTCTTGGATGGGCTGCTGGTGAGGGTACAAACCAGCAGGTGGGGGCCATTCCCTTCCAGGTGTGTATAACCTGGAGGTTTGAGGTTTAAAAAAATGATATTATGAGAAACAGATGGATAGTAACAGATTTGCTACAATGAAGCAGATGAACTCTGTAAGATCTGTCATCTAACATAGTTACCTTTCTTATGTGACAGGATCAGCTGAATACTATTTATTTGGCAATTATGCTAGTCATTTTTCATCACTGTGCTCAAAATACCAACACGAACAGTTTAGAGGAGGAAAATTTTATTTTGGGCTCCTAGTTTCAGGTCTTAGTCCACGGTCTGCCAACTGCATTGCTTTGGGCCTGAGATGAGGCAGAGCATCATGGTAGAAGGGATGGCAGAAGAAAGCTTCCCAGCTCATGGAAGCCAGGAAACAGGAGAGAGAGAGAGAGAGAGAGAGAGAGAGAGAGAACAAGAGAGAGTGCTAAGAGCCAGGGACAAGATAGAGTCCCCATGCGCATGTCCCCAGCGACCTATATCCTCCAGCCGTGTTCCACCTGCCTATAGTTACCACCCAAGAGTCCATTAAAATTACTAATCCATTTTAATGGATAAATCCACTGATGAGATTGCTGCTCTCGTAACTTGATCTTTTCACCTCTGGCATTCCTGCATTCCAGTATAGCTTATCATATGAGCTTTTTATGGGGGACTCCTCATATCTAAACGACAACAGCAATAATCCCTAATGCAGAACAATTTTTATTAACCTTAGTCCTCACATTGGATGTTAGTTCTCTAAACTTATTCATTGTACATATATGCTGGTTTGTATCCTTTGGCCAACCTCTCCTCATTTCCTCTCCCCATTTTCCTTACCTGCCTGTTTGGTGCCCACTCCATTTGTACATTTGAACTGTTTTTCTTTTTTGTTAATTCCACATATATGGTGGGGGGTGGTCCCGCAATATTTGTGTTTCTGGATCTGACTTATTCCATTTAGCATAAAGTTCATGTGGCAAAGAGCAGGTTATGGCAAAATCCTTCCTTTCAAAGACTGAATAACATTCTCCTCCCGACCCGCCTCTCTGTCAATGAAAATTTAGGTCGTTTCCACTTTGTAGCCCTTTTGAGAAATACTTCCATGAATATGAGAGTGCAGATCTTCATGAGGTAGCATTTTATCTCCTTTGTCTGTATTTACCTAGAGGAGGAATTTCTGCATCATACTATAGCTCTATTTTCAATTTCTTTAGGATCCCCCATACTGTTTTCCATAATGGCTGCACCAACATACCTTCCTACTAAGAATGTACTGTGGTTTCCTTTTCTGTACGTCTTTGCCAAAGCTCGTTCTTTCATGTTTTTGATGATAGTCATCCTTACATGTGTGAGGCGATAGCTTATAATGGTTTCAATTTGTATTTCCTTGGTGATTCAGGATACTGAGCACCTTTTCATATACTTGGTGGTCATTTTTATGCCTCCTTTAGAAAAATGTCTGTTCAGATTCTGTGCCCACTTTATAATCAGTTATTATTTTTATTTATTTATTCTGTAAGAGTATTTTAGAAATAAATTCTGGATATTAACCTTTTATCAAATTTATGGTTTGCAAATACTTTTTCCCAATCCATAGGTTATCTTTTCATTTTCTTGATTGTTTCCTAGAGTTTCATGTACTCTCATTTATATATTGCTGCTCTTGTAGCTTGAGCTTTGTGTATGATATCCAAACCCCATTGTCAAGGCCATTGTTGAGTTTTTCCCCTATGTTCTCTTCTAAGATTTTTTATGTTTTCAAATCTTTATGCTTAGGTCTTTCATTCATTTTGAGTTGATTTTTGTGTATGGTTTCAGATAAGGGTCCAATTTCATTCGTTTGCATGTAGAAATCCAGTTTTCTCGTCACCATTTATTGAAGAGAATATCTTTCCCCATTGTGTGTCTTTCAAGCCCTTGTTGAAAATTAGTTGACTGCTTACATTTGCATTATTTCTGGGCTCTCCATTCTGCTGCATTGGTCTGTATTTGCTTTTACACCAATTGTTTTGGTTACTATAGTTTTATAATATAATTTTGTGTTATAAATTTGAGGCAGTATATCTATTTCAATTAACAGACTTTATTTTTTAGAGCAGTTTAGGTTTACAGAAAATTAGGGCATTGAATTCCCATGTGTCCCCATACCTCCCCATACAAGCAGAGTTTTCCCACCCAATTACTAACATCTTGAATTAGGGTGGTGGATTTGTAGTAATTAATGATCTAGCTTTTACACATTATTACTTAAGTCTGTAATTGCAGTAGGGTCCATTCTTCATTTTATGTATTCTATGGGTTTTAGTAAATGCATAAGGACATGTATCTTTCATTTGAGTATCATACAGAATAGTTTCATCACTATGTTTTTCAATCAAGATTTTTTAACCTTTCTTGTGTCATGGTGCAACTGTGTGACCCCATCAGGCAAATGTCGATGTCTAGACAACTGTGAGGTTAGAGTGTAACAGAGCACTCTGTGGCTGAATAGAGGTTGACCTGAGATGCTTGATATTTCACACTGGTACTAGGGAGAATTGAGTTCAATCTGCTTAAGTAGAATAGCACCTCTGGGGAAGGAATTTTAAGACAGAATAGTCTTGGTGATAAAGCTCAGTGGTACAGAAGAAAAATGAGTTTCCAAAAATAAAATTATCTTGGATGTTCTGTTAATAACACTATAAAAAGAACAAGAAGAATAGCAACAGACTGGGAGAATATATTTGAAAATACACATCTGCTAAAGGACCACTATCCAAATGCATGTACTCTTCAAATTCAAAATAAGAAAACAAACAACTCAATTTTAAAAATGGGCAAAAGACCTGGGCAGACCACTCACCAATGAAGCTATATAGAAGGTAAATAAGCATATTAAAAGATGTTCATCAAATTATGTCATTAAGAATTACAGATTAAAACAGGATATTAGAATGGCCAAAATTCAAAACACGGACAAAACCAAACACTTGCAGGGATGTGGAAAAACAGGAGCTCTCCTCACTGCTGGTAGAAATGCAAAACGGTTGAGCCACTTTGAAAGACAGTTGACGGTACAACCCTAAACATTCTCCTATGACAGAATCCAGCAATTGTACTGCTTGGCAGTTACCGAAATAGGTTGAAATCTTAAATACAGAGAGAGAGAGAGAGAGTTATTAAACCATAAAAAGACATGGAAGAAACATAAATGCATACATATTATTTAAAAAAACAATTTCTGTGCTAGAAAGTGAACCCAAGGCCTTACACACACTGGGCAAGTGCTCTACCATTGAGTTATATCCCAAATCGTCAATGCACATTGTTAAGTGAAGCAACTAGTCAGAAAAGGATTGAGTACCAGTATGACTCTAACTATATGATGTTCTGGAAAAGGCATAACTACAGAGACAAAAAGATGGTGGCCGGAAGTCATGGTGGAGGGAGTAATGAATGAATAGACAGCACACAGAATTGGGGTCTGTGTGGGGGCAAGTTAAAGTATTCTATAGATACAACTATATGGTAATTGTCTGCTCAATTTTACTGTGAACCTAAGCTGTTTTAAAAAATAAAATCTCTTAAAAATATTATCTCTAGAGAAATGGCATCCAAGCTGGTAACCAAGACCAAAGCCAAGGCTCCCAGGATTTGTGGGAGAGAGCTGGTTGGACACAGCACACAGCTGAAATTAAAACACACACACACACACACACACACACACACACACACACCCAAACTCAACCGTTGTGCCTGGCACAGTACTTATGTCCTGGGAGTGGCCACAGTGCTTGGCTGTATTAACTGAAGAGGGAACTAGGGCACAGAGCACACGCGGCTAAGCATGTTCTCCATAGGATTCCCATGGGGAGATCAGGACACAGCAGCGTGGCCCTGAAGGAGACTAGGCACCTCTGCTGCCAGAGGATATCAAACAAGCAACAGAATTCCCTCTCACGATGAGAATCAATGGCACAGCTACGGTTCAGCTGTGATTACTTCCTCTCTTGAGTTGGGAGGGCAATGGAGGGAGGACTAGTGGAACAGTTAGAAGCTGGACTTCTCCCTAATCTTTTTTTTGGAGAAGTAATACAATGTTACATCAACTCACTTGACTGCCTAAGCTATTTCTATTGTTTTTCTCAATTCTCTGGTCTAATTGTATATTCTTAAATAGCTGTATATATTCAGAACGCAAGAGCACACTGTGTGAAAGAGAGGGATTTAGGAAGTTATCCCTCCATCTTGGAGTCTATGAAAAAATAAAAGGTTCGGTTAACATTGTATCTGAAGGTCGTTTTGCCTTAAGGCCCTATTTATGATTCCAGAGAAAACTAGACTGAAGTCATAAAATATATGCCATATAATACATACTCCATTTTCTTCTTAATGATTTGAGATCTCACTGCTTCAGGATTACCTATTTATGATTCCAGAGAAAAACAGATTAAAGTCATAAAATATATGCCATATAATACGTACTCCATTTGCCTCCATTTTCTTCTTGGTGATTTGAGTTCTCATTGCTTCAGGATACTCTGGTCCAGCATATGACAATCCCCAGTGGCAGCTCCTTTGATACTCTGAGTTGCTTTAGTTCCGTTCTAATGTTACCGGGTTCTCACACTCATTTGCCCTCCTTTTTCCTCATCTTCTAACCCAGCTAAAAATCTGAATCAGGTTATACCCATTTCAAAAGAAACAAAAACAAACAGAAAATAACAAGTATTGGTGAGAATGTGGGAAAATTGGCACCCTTGGGCGTTGCTGGTTGGAAATGTAAAAGTGCAACCACTATTTAAAAAAAATGACTATGACAGTTCCTCATGAAGTTAAACAATATTACAAAGACTCAGCAATTTCACCCGAAAGAATTTAACATAGAGACTCAAATAAGTATTTGTGTACCTATGTTCATAGGAGCATTATCCACAAGAGCCAAAAGGTGAAACAGCTCAAATGCCCATTGATGAGTGAATGGAGAGACAAAATGTGGTGCATGCATTCAATACATGTGGAATATTAGTCAGTCTTTAAAAGGAAGGAAACTGACATATGTGACAATTTAAATGAAACCTGAAGTCACACCAAGAAATAAGCCAGACACAAAAGGACCAATGTATCATTCCTCTTACATGAGGTTCATAAAGTAACCAAGCTCACTGAGACAGAAAATAGAGTGGTAATTGCCAGGGACTACAGAGTGGGGAATGAAGCATTCTTATTTCATGAGTATAGGTTTTCAGTTTGGGAAGAAGAAAAGCTCTGGAGATAAATGGTGGTAACAGTTGCACAATGATGTGAATGTATTTAGACCACTGAACTGTAACACCATTAGTCAGAATGGTAACTTTTACATTTTTATATTTTGCCACAAAAACAAATTAAAATAAGATTTTAATTAAAATTAAATTAAAAAGAACATATGGGCAGTGAGAAGAGAAGACTGGTCTCTTGAGGTGGGTCTGTATTACTCAACCTTGGGTTCTTTACATCCTCCTGAGTACTACATAATGAAGTCTATAGTCATTCATTCATTCATTCATTCAATCCTTATTAAGCATGTACTGTATTTAAGTTACTCTAAAACTATGGGAGAGCTTGGACTTTGTTAAATCACAGATCAAATGCAGAATAGATTTGATTGGAATTATCAGTGTATCAAATTTCCTAATTAGGGGTTGGAGTGGTGGCTCAGTGGTTATGGCTCTTGCCTGGCATGCCCAATAACATGGGTTCAAACCCCAGCACCATGTACACAACGAAGTATTGGAACAATGAGAGCCACATGAAAAACTAAATAAAATTGATTCTCTTTTTTTCTCTCTCTCACTGTCCCTCTCTCTCTTATAAAAAAAATTTCTTAATTGAAGCAATTTAATTATTTGCTATCATCATTATATATTTCTCACATTCATTTAAAGATTGGATGCATAAATCAGAATCACAAAATACAAAATCTGGAAGAAAACCAATCTAGTCTAGCAAATTGCTCAGCAAAATAATATTTTTTTCCAAAAAAAATTTCCAGGATCATTAATATAATAAAATATTAAAACTGGTATACAGCCATCTTATTCAGTCTAAATTTCCATTATTGGGCCAAAACATGACATTGATCGTGGAATTTGTAAGCACATCCATGAACTCTTAAAGATCACCTGAGCCTTCAGAGTTCACAGAGCAGTTTGAAAATCAATCTATTTCTACTCATTTCTATGGACTAAACTGATGTGCTCAAAATATACATTATAGGGGCTGGAGTGGTGGCTCGGTGGTTACAGCGCTTGCCTTGCATGGGCGAGTACTCGGGTTCAAACTCCAGCACCACGTGCACAATGAAGTGTCTGAGCAATGAAAGTCCATGAAAATTTAAATAAAAAATTGATTCTGTCGTTCTCTCTCTCTCACTGTCCCTCTCTCTTTAAAAAAAAATTTAAAAGACTACACATTATAATTTTTTTCAATATGGTTTTAAGAAAATAGTTCCAAGTTGGAGCTACAAATTAAAAGGGTTTTTTTTTTTTTTTGTTTTGTTTTGTTTTGGTTTGGTTTGGTTTGTTTTTGTTACATTGTTTTTTCAATCAGTAAAGCAATTGCAAATTGAAAAGACAGCATGTTGAGGAAAGCAGTTTGGTAACCAAAGCGTAGTTTGGAGAGTATGACTTGTAGTCCAAAAATGTATTGTCACTGGACCTGTGAGTTGGGAAAGACCAGGTAATGTCTTTGATCCCCGGACTGGGATTAACTGGGTGGTAATAATAAGCAGGTAGGGTGTGGCTTTTTGTTCCTGCTGAG
>PVKS010033079.1:0-22031 GCA_004027875.1 Aplodontia rufa
TTTTTTTTTTAAGAGAGAAGGACAGTGAAAGAGAGAGAGAGAATCAATTTTTACTGAGTTTTTCACATGGCTTTCATTGCTCTGACCCTTAGTTATGTACATGGGTGCTGGGGTTTAAACCCATGTACTTGCGCGTGCTGGGCAAGCACTGTAACTGCCGAGCTACTGCTCCAGCCCCTGAACTCCATTTCTTTTATCTCCGAGCTTTGCAGATACTTTCCCTTCTTGTCTGAAGAGCACCCTTTAGTATTTCCTTTGGAGTAGATTCACTGGGAATAAGTTCAGTTTTAATTTTTCTGCAAATGCCTTTATTTCACCCATTTCAGAAGGGTACTTTGTCATTTAAAAAGAATACCATTTAGAAATTTAGGCTCATAATTAATATTTAAGATAATTAGATAATAGATTATATTAATCAACAATAGATAATATTTTGAAAATTTTCTAGTAATATTTTTAGGATTTAAGACTAAATGTCTAGTTTCTATTTTTTTTTCATTTTGTTTTTTAATCCTGGGAATTGAACCCAAGAATGTTCTACCACCGAGCTATACCCTCAGCATCTTTTTTGAGACAGAATCTCTCTAAATTATTGAGGCTGGCCTTCAACGTGGCAATCCCCCTGCCTTAGTCTCCCAATAGTTGGGATTACAGTTGTAAGCGACTGCGCCCAGCTTATTTGTCTAGTTTTTTGTCCTGAACACAAGCCTTTTTATGACCAAATGGTTTCTTGTTGGTCTGATTTTAACTGTATGACAGATATTACCACTTGCTTTTGCCTTGTTTTTGTTGATTTTCAGGTTGGTCTGGGACAACTGCATCTGCACGGAGGGCGTGGAGTAGAACAAAACCATCAGGTGACTACCCCGTTCCTATGGCTTTACACCTCACACTGCTACAAGAAATCATGCTTGAGATGTATTTTTTTGCTAGTCAGTGGCAGTTCCAAGCTTATATCATTTAAGCACCTCTCATAAATGAAATTTGAAGATCTACCAACACCTGAGGAAGCTAAAGAATAAAAACGTAAATATGACTCAGTAGTGAGAAAAATTTTGTTATTTCTAAAGCCTTGTTCTCAATAGTGCCCTAAAAGTACACATACAAGTCTCAGTTTTCTGTAAGTATATGATGGAAGTAGGTCTTAAAACACCTTTTAGAGGGGCTGAAGCAGTGGCTCAGTGGTTTTGGCACTTGCCTGGCAAGCATAAGGACCCGGGTTCAAACCCCAGCACCATGTACACAACTAAGTGTTGGAGCAACTAAGGCCATGTGAATAACTAAATAAAGTTGTTTCTCCTTCTCTATCTCTCTCACTGTCCCTCTCTCTTTAAAAATAAAAATAAAAAAACACCTTTTAGAAAATATTTTATAGAACTGAGGAATTGTTATTTGCAAGAAATTCATGTCTGAAGGAAAGGTGCATCTTATGTGTATTGGGGTTTTTAATAACAGCAGATTGCCAGAATGTATTTGAGGGGAAAGGATTAGAAAGAAGGTTAGGTCAAATCAGCAAGGGAAGCCGGACATGGTGGCACACTCCTGTTATCCCAGCAACTCAGGAGGCTGAGGCAGAAGGATCGATCACAAATTCAGCCTCAGCAACTTAACGAGAACTTGTCTCAAAATAAAAAATATAAAAAGGGCTGGGAATGTGACTGGGTGGTAAAACATCCCTGGGTTCGATCCCTAGTACCAAACACACACACACACACACACACACGGTCCTTAATTAAGATGAACAATAGAGTTGAGATGTTCTGCTGATTCAGTATGTTTAGTTATATGATTTTAAGTAGAATCAGAAATTTTTCTCTAAATAATACAAAAGAGCTTTAAAGAGCTGTGAAAGTAAACTCCATATCTTGTAAAGACTTCTAAGTTTCCCTTTCGATCGGGTTATCAATAGTGAGCTAGACAAATAAGTGAGCAACTGTTAGATATCTTTAAGCACTACAGTGCTTGCTCACATTACCTAAAAATTGCACACAAATCTTCTTGGGTCTGAAGTTTAAGGAACACAAGACATTTCCTTGTAGCTATAACAGTAAAGTGACTTAAAAATACATGGTATCTTGATGTAACTATCAAGTGAAGTAAAACTTTGGGATGTACAGATTTCTATTTTGAAATATTGATAACTGAGTATTCTTATTTTTAAAGCCCCTGCAATAAGACTTCTTTTTAGTGTTCCTGAAATAATTACTTTGGCTAACAGATTCTTTTAAACACTAATTGTTTTCATAAATTCTTATCTTACAGAGAGCATTTGACTACTTCAATTTAGCAGCAAATGCTGGCAATTCACATGCTATGGCCTTTTTGGGAAAGGTACTGTATATCTCTTGAATGTGTTATGTAATAGCAAGAGGTGTTTGCACAGTGAGCACATATTATACACAGAAGCTACTATTTACCAAAAATTAATTGGAAATAAATTTTCCAATATTAATAAATAAAATGTCCAATGCCAAGTCTGTTTTATCTTATCTTCAGGTAAGTGCTATTCTGAAACATTTTCTTAGGCAACTGAAACATACCATAGCATCTGTTCATCAGTACGGTTGAAATTAGCTGTCATTATCTGAGCACCTACTTTGTGTGTACTCTATGCAGTAATGGGGAATTTATCCTTTATGCTGTATAATTTTTGCTATAACCATCACAGTTGCCTGTTTGCTTTCATCCTGAATAGAGACAGTTAGTTGGACTTTGTCTTCAGACCTTTTGATTGTCTTTAAGTTTGATAGCCATGACCCACCTCTCGATTCAGTTTTCTTCAGCAAGGCAGCATTGACATCTAAAAACTTAAATTCCATGTCATGAAAAGATCTCAGAGCTTCTTTTTTTATTTTTTTATTAATACAGTATCAACCAATGGGTATTTTCAGTGTAACCAAATGCTAAAGTAAAGAAGTTGAGATGGACTTTATCGCAAAAACTTTTTACAGATAGGAAGATTTATCAGTTTTTGCCGCATCATCACAACTAGTTAATTAGGGCCTGAGAACTTTATGTTTAAACATTCCAACATTGTAGCATAGAAATTGGATTCCCCCTACATGTTCTTGTTAGGTGTTTAAAAATATCTCTGTAGCCCTTTTAGCTCTTGCTCTGAATTACTGATTAACTTATATGTAAAAAAAAATGGCAAAGAGGGGCTGGAATTGTGGCTCAGCAGTTAGAGTGCTTGCCTGGCATGTGTGAGGACCCGGGTTCAAACCACAGCACCACATACACAACTAAGTGTCGGGGAAACAAAAACATCAGGTGAAAAAAATAAATAAAATTGATTCTCTCTCTCTCTTAAAAATGGAAAAAAAAAACCTTTGTTATTTCCTTAATGTGTACATGGATAAAAGATGGCATTAGCCATCTGTTTACCTTCTTTTTGGCCTTTTATTATGTTCCATGCCTGATACTTAATTATTAGTATGTTAAAACTTTTCTAGTTATTTCTTGTCCTGAACAAAGACCCACCAGCTAACTTCTCCAGGGGAAGGCAGTGGGTGAGGAGAGAGGAGAATGGACACTACTGACAGTCTCCTTGTCCTTGTTCAGTCACTCATCTTTTCCCAAGCATTCAGCTGCCCTGCACAGAATGAGCAAGAAGATTCATCTAGAAGTTAAAGATTTCTTCTCTTGAGGTGGATCTATAAGCTGATTTTACATACTCATGTTTATAGATAAATCATATATTTGATATGACACCAAGTATATAAAAATATTAAAATTAGTATTAAGAGTTTGCGTTTAATTCTAAAATGATCTTGTAGGGAATTCTAAACTTGGAGATATTTTATGTGACTTAATAGAAACCAAAATGAGATAAGAGAAAAAATGTAGTTGAGAGAAGGTTACAGCTCTAAGTAAAACAAGGGTATGTTTTCCAGATGTATTCAGAAGGAAGTGATATTGTACCTCAGAGTAATGAAACAGCTCTCCACTACTTCAAGAAAGCTGCTGACATGGTAAGACTTCATGACTTTATGTTTTGAAAATGTGGGCCATAATAAATAAATACAATATATTGAAGGATCAGTCATAATCAATTCATGCCATAAGTTAATTAAAAGTGTCAGTATGATTCATGTGAATGTATTAACCAGACAAAACCTTCTCAATAAAAAGCAATTTTTTTCTAGGAACTAGATTGTTGAATATTAACTCTGCTTAAATTCCTTTGGGAAGTTTTCATAATCAGGGAAATCGTGATTTTTCACAAAAGAATCAGTAGTTACATATTTACCTTATTTATACTGCAACTTGGAGCTTAAAAACTTATGTAACGGGGTTCCTTTAATAATCATAATACATAGCTTAGGCTTTCTGTGACCCAGGGAAAACTGCACATGGAAACTTGAGACCCTGCTCCAGTATACACATTTATCTCTCTGTCAAGTGCAGAGAGGTACTAAATGTCATTTGAGTGCTTCTCGGTGGAGCACTGTGACCCTTTTTCTAAGACGTCTTCTATTGCTCTCAAGTTTGGGTGAATTCTAGATTATTGCCTTTTTTAGTCCCAAAAAGTTCCATGACGCTACCAATCTTTGCCACCTGATGGCAGTATTGCTGTTATTATTTGACTTGACTCTACCCTACCCTGTGACTAAGGTTTGGTCCTTTATTGGGGGAGGAGATTGCCAATGAAAAACTACCAAAAAAGTGTGACTTTTTAATTTTGATGAAATATATTATCAAGTTTTGTGTTGTAAATCCATGGCACAGATGATCATAAGGTAGGTCACCAAAATTTAATTCTAAATAAATTTATTCTATATAAATAAATTCTTGGCAGTCCCCAAATATCTAAAAGTTAGTATTATGTTTAGTCTGGTGGGAAGGAAAAAGTATTTTTTAGTGAATTCTTTTTGCTCTTCCCTGATTTCTCTGGTTTGCAGGGCAACCCAGTTGGACAAAGTGGACTTGGAATGGCCTACCTCTACGGAAGAGGAGTTCAAGTTGTAAGTGTTCAGTCCAGCATTCTGACTTTAATAAGCATTCCGCTGATATGGGGAATATTCCTTAACTAGTGTCCAGTCAGCCCAATGAGGCTGTTGCATTGTAACCAGAGCTGAGCCTTTCTTTTCCTGTTGTTTGAGTTTGACTCACTCTCACTTTATACCCCAAACCCCAAAGTGACTGTCTTCTGAGGATGGCTCCATCTCTGGCACTATCTCAAGGGATGAAGCTATTTCATTCTTTATCTCTGCTCTGTGCCTGCCTCGCTCTTTCCATTTCTGCAAGACTGAAACTAAAAACTGAAGGGTAAATGGTAATAACTTAATAAAGCTCATTCTTTGGAGAAATTTTGCAGTAAAGAATCAGAGAGAAGAGAGGAGATAAATAGAAGGGGCAAAGGACAGAACAGGGTGTTTTCTTGCTCCTAAGTAAGAAATTTAAGCATTTTCTTCCATTTAAGCAATCAGGCTTCTACTTCATGTAACTGCTCTCTTTGTCAGATATCAGTCCAGTTGACATTTTCTTGACTCTCTCTTCCCTGAGGCTCTCTGACTACAAGCACTGTTGATCTTCCTTGGCTTCACATCTTATTCTTCCATGCAGCCTCCTACTCATTGTAGAATATTAAAATTTCAAGTCATCTTTATTTTAAATTTTCTCTGGGGAACACATATAACCTTTGAAATCTAATAATCATATAATATCTGATAAGGTACACAGGGAAGGTACAAGTAAGGAGAGAATAATTTTCCTTACTTAATATTAGAAAAAAATGAGGTTTAAAAAGAATTAGTAGAAAGGAGTGACTGTTTCTCAATTTCTGGCCTGTCATTATTCTAATATTTATACTTTCTAAGAGCATACATGCAAATGTTTCACAAAAACTATTTGCATTTCTTCACAGTCTTAAATATTAATTTCTTATAAAAAAATTAGGAGGTCATCCTTTTAATGGCTCTTCAAAATTGGTTTATATTTGCTTTGCTCATTCCTTATAATGAATCACATCGCTTCTGAGTATGTCAGTCTTTTGAGCTTTCTCATCATTTGACATCTTTTTGTACAGAATTATGATCTGGCACTGAAGTATTTCCAGAAAGCTGCTGAACAAGGCTGGGTAGATGGGCAACTACAGCTTGGTTCTATGTACTATAGTAAGTAACTTTGGAATTAACCATGGGTACCCCAAGATCTAAACTAACCAGTTTTCCACTGAATGGCACTAGGATATATGGAAGTGGGACCTGTCCCGTTCTGGCTGTTTAATGTTCTCCCAGCTCAGTCATTTGTACATCTTATTTTTCCATTGTAAATTTTTTTTAAAGAGAGAGAAAAAGAGAATCAATTTTATTTATTTTTTCATCTTGCCTTCTTTTCTCTGACACATAGTTGTGTATGTGGTGCTGGGGTTGGTACCTGGATCCTCAAGCATGGCAGGCAAGCACTTTAACCGCTGAGCCACTGCTCAGCAGGAGAGGTGGCTAATTTGGCTGGAGAGGTGGCTCAGCAGTAGAGCACTTGACTGGCATACGCAAGGACCTGCGTTCAAACCCCAGCACCACATATGTAACAGTTGGAAAAAACAAAAACAAAACAGCTAAAAAAAAAATAAATTAACTTAACTGACTCTCTTTCTCTCTCACTGACTCCCTCTTTTTAAAAAAGTTATTTTAGGGGCTGGAGCAGTGGCTCAGTGGTTAACGGTGCTTGCCCAGCATGCACTCCCAACACCCACTTACACAACTGAGTGTCAGAGCAATGAAAGCCATGTGAAAAACTCAATAAAAATTGATTTTCTCTGTCTCTCTGTCGCTCTCTCTCTGTCCTTCTCTTAAAAAAAAGTTTTTTAATCAGTATTAATATATATTAATATTAATCAGGTTCACATTTATATTTGCTAATTATTTATATGAATATTTATGCATACATAACATGTACAAATATTTATATAAAATACGATTAATATAATAAAATATACATATAAATAGTAAATTTGTGAACCTGGTTAATATAGATTAATAGGTCTTTCTTAATATATGACTTTTGGGGCTGGAGTGATGGCTCAGCGGTATCATGTTTGCCTGGGATACATGAGGACCCAGGTTCAAATCCCAGCACCACATACACAGCATTGTATGTGTTAGAGCAACGAAGACATGAAAAACTCAAGTTGACTTTCTCTCTTCCTCTCTCCCCTCCCCTCACTCACTCTCTCCCTCCCCCTCCCTAACTCCCTCCCTTCCACCTTCCTTCTCTTTAAAAACAAAATATATATGACTTTCATTAGAATTTTATTCCTCACAGGGAAGGCTTCTCTGATGCTTAACTAAATCTTACTTAAGGCTATTTCATGTGATTTTTTTCTTACAGATGGCATTGGAGTCAAGAGGGATTATAAACAGGCCTTGAAGTATTTTAACTTAGCTTCTCAAGGAGGCCATATCTTAGCTTTCTATAACCTAGCACAGATGCATGCCAGTGGCACAGGCGTGATGCGATCCTGTCACACTGCAGTTGAGGTAAGGGGTTTTCTAACAATCTATAGGTAGAAAATTGATATCTCAGTAGGAAGACCTGTCCTTTTAATTCTGGTTTTCCTTGCATGATTTTTTTTCTACAGTAGAAAAAGACTCAGCTTATTAACATTGATATATTAAGGGAAGACACTGGGGATCCATGTGTAGCTATTATACTTATTTAGTTTGTCTGTTCCTGTTAGTATCAGTGTTTATAAGAGCAGATGTTGGTGTCTGTGATATCTTTTAACACCTTATACAGCATCTGATAGCATCAGGAGAAGGAATGAATGTTCCAAAGGGAAATGCTATTATTTCCTAATTGGGAATTTTCCTCTTTTGCTCTCTCATATGTGACACTTCAGGGTGACATTGATAAATGCTTAGTAAAGTTTCTAAATCTTTCTGTGCTTTAGTGTCCTCCCTTGTAAATGGGGCTACTAAAAGGACTTACCTCATAGGATGGCCCTCATCAACCTCTTAGGAGGGTTAAGTGTGTTAATATCCATAATATATAAATCTGTAGGATAACAGTTGTTCAGAGTAATGGTATGGAATGCTCTTATTTTTACAGACCTGTTTTTCTCTGAAGGGTAAATGAAAGCAAATTGCTAGAGATTCAAAGAGCAAGCTTAACAGTCACTTATAGGCAAGACACAAAAGTTATTTTGGGGAATATGTTATTTTTCTTCTTTTCTCTTCTCCCAGTTGTTTAAGAATGTATGTGAACGAGGCCGTTGGTCTGAGAGGCTTATGACTGCGTACAACAGCTATAAAGATGGTGACTACAATGCCGCAGTGGTCCAGTACCTCCTGCTGGCCGAACAAGGCTATGAAGTGGCACAAAGCAATGCAGCCTTCATCCTCGATCAGAGTAAGGCTCATTTTAGTCCTGCCTTACATCAAAACTACATTCAGTATCTTCCTAAAATATAGCAAGTAAAAAACCACTGAATTCCCCAGCATTGGATCCCAGAAGTGGCTCAGTACCTAGTCTCTGTCAGTACAGAGAACATATTTGAACATATTTTAGGAAGTAGTGCCATCTGGATTCACTGGCTTTTTTGAACTCAGCATTTTATTCTAATACTCCTTTAATTTAGAACTTAATATGCTCCACATGTCCACCTAGTTGCACATGAAGAAGTCTTAGTGCCTTTGCTTATATGCCTCATTTGTATTTCACTTCTTTTTCTGTAGGAGAAGCTACCATTGTTGGTGAGAATGAAACTTATCCCAGAGCTTTACTACATTGGAATAGGGCCGCCTCTCAAGGTGAGTGTTAAATTCTAGGGTAAGAGTTTCACCCAGGAACTTCTCTTTATTGATTTTTATCTCCCATGAACATTAATTCAGGTCACTCATCACCTTAAAATTAAGCAAAGATGGTCTGCAGAGGTTGGAGCACTTCAAATCCCAGCACCACAAACACAACCAAGTGTTGGAGCAATGAAAACCAGATGAAAAACTAAATAAAATTGGTTGTGTGTGTGTCTCTCTCTCTGTCTTTCTTCCTCTCCCCCTCTCTCCCTCACACACACACACACACACACACACACACTGACCCTCTCTATCTCTTAAAAAAAAAAGTCAAGCAAAGATACAAACTGTGGCTTTCTTGGTCCCCTCATGATCAGTATTTGTTCTCAATGGCAGTTCTTTTTTATGCCCAGTTTTAAATGAAATTGCAGTCTTTGTACTGATATTTCCATCATGCTGTGGTTCATTTTTTGTTTTTTTTTTTTAAGATTTTTTTTTCTTTTTAGAAAGGGGGGACAGTGAGAGAGAGAGAGAGAGAGAGAAATGCACTTTTTTTATTTAGTTTTTCATGAAACTTTCATTCCTCAGACACTTCGCTGTGTACTTGCGTGTGCCAGGCAAGCACCGTAACCACTGAGCCACCGCTCCACTCCTCATTTTTTGTTTTCTAATCTGAATCCAGTTTGTTGCGTAAAATGAGAATCAAATAGAATTTACAATAGAATAAGGACTCTTAACCTTCCCCACTCTTTATTTTGAACATTTGTTTCTCACACGTATCTGCTCAAGCCAGGCCTAAACAGCAGTCATGCTGAAGTGTGTTTTAGAATTTAAATGACAGGATAGAATAGAGCAGGATGATGTAAGAGGAGTGGTTGTAAAACTGAGAATACTAGCCAACCTGTTTCACTTTCCTAATTACAGAGCATTCTTTTGAAGAGCTATATTTCTGGTTTAGATTTTAGTGACTTGTTAGCTTAGCAGAAGGTTTTATTAGTGTACTGCAAATCAAATTCTGTGTCTTACAAAAACATTTTAATGGAGGAGAAAAAATAACAGATTAGTCTGTCTTAAGCACAATTTATTTATTGGCAATTTTGCATTTAACTTTTGTTTAAGGCTATACTGTGGCTAGAATTAAACTTGGAGACTACCATTTCTATGGATTTGGCACGGATGTAGATTACGAGACTGCATTTATTCATTATCGTCTAGCTTCTGAACAACAGCACAGCGCACAAGCTATGTTTAATCTGGGATATATGCATGAGAAAGGACTAGGCATTAAACAGGTGAGTGGCGTCAAAACAGATGTTTGAATAATATAATAAGGGGAAATGCCTGCATTTATATGGAAAATGGGCTTTCTTTGGAATTCTATCAGATTTTAGGCAATAAGTTATAAGACTGATTTCTAATATTTCAGAAGACTGACCTTGGCTCACATCACCCAGCATGCACACATATTAATTATCCACCTTGTTATATTTAGGATGTTAAGTTAAAGGCAGATTCATGACAGAGAAATACAATGCTGCCTCTGTTATCATTCCTTGTTCAAAAAACTGTCCATCCATGTTCAGTCAAATCCTGTTGTTTCTGAATTATTTTGAAATGAATTAAAGTTTTTCCTACTGATAAAATTATTTCTGATTTTTACACCTTCCTAATGAAGTCTAACACTCTCTAAAACCATGGTGTTAGCATTTTTGCTAGTATCTTCTCAAAAGAACTTTGAAAAACTGTACTATTTACCCATTTTTAGATTTACTTTTAAATTTTTTCTTAAGTTTTATAAGGGTCTGAATTCCAGTGATTTTAAATATTAATGTCTTGAAATGAAATGATTAAATTCTTAAAATATCCAGTAGAATCTAAATACCAAAATAACTTGATATCTAGTATTGATTTTTTAAAAAATATATAAGCAAGTTCTTTAATTACAAATTATCTTTTTCTTTTCTTCCTAAATTTATATTTTCAGCCCATTTTCATATAAAATTATATACTGTTATCTTTTTAATTGGTCTTTAACTGGTCACTTTGTCACACTTATCAAACAGTACATAAACTTATTTTGAATTTTATTTCCTATGTTCTTTGTTAAAATCCATAAGATATTATTAGTCACGGTTGACCAATTATTAATCCATTGTTAGTCAAATCAATAAAATAAGTATAATAATATAAGTACAATATAATATAATATAAAGTTTACTCTTTGTGGGCATTTTTTCAAATGAGTTTATGTATAATTGGATGAGAACAGCACTAACTCTGTTTTTTATTGTAAATGTATGAATGGAATCTCATTCATATAAGTATATAGGAATGTGTAAGAAGTTAGGGAAATTCATTTTAAATTGAAGTAAAACACATTTTCCTAGTATATAAACTAAATAAGTATTTTTACCTGTTTTGACAAGAAATAAATTGGGTTTGTTACCTGAATTATAGGATATTCACCTTGCAAAACGCTTTTATGACATGGCAGCTGAAGCCAGCCCTGATGCCCAGGTACCCGTCTTCCTAGCACTCTGCAAATTGGGCGTTGTCTATTTCTTGCAGTACATACGGGAAACAAATGTAAGTGGTCCATGCCTCTTTTAATTGAAATCCAAATGATATCACTTTCTCAGGCCTGGAGGTTTGTTTTAGAAGTGTAGGGATGGGGCACATTAGGAAGGAGTATTCTGTGTCAGAGCTCATCCCTTCTTCTGCTCAGGTGAGGGTCAGATGTAGACTCAGAGCAATAACAGTTTTGAGATAGCATTTCACAGTGGTTCCTAATGGTAAAGCATTTTTTCATCGATACAGATGTTTTCCAGTTTAGTGAAAGAGACTAACTAATGGCAATTTGAAAGAGTTGTTAACTAAAATTCAGTAAACATTAAATAAGATGACTGCCTGCCAAGGACTTGAACCATTACCTTAAAAAAAAAAAAAAAAAGAGGAAGAAGAACCTGAACGTCTGTATAACCTGTTGTACTCTAGATTCTTCCGATAGTGAAACATAAGTTAAAAATGCCACCAGAATTTTCCTTCCTAAAAATAGCTAGAATTATTTAAAGAGGCTAGCAGTAGAACCTAGACAGAGGTGGCTTACCTGTTCTCTTCAAAGATGCCTACTTTAGTTAATGATATTTACATATAGCTGGTCTTGGGTTCTGTCAGTTTTTAATTTTGCTCATAGTACCAATAGTTCCTAACAGTAAATCAACTGTAGAGCATTTAACTTGAAAGCCCAAAATGTTCAGAGCCCTTGTTAAATAAGGGTCATTTATACTCAGGACTCCAAAGCACTTGACATGTTAGACTCTGTCCTCTTGGTTGTTCATACATGCGTAATACCAGTTGCTATAATTACTTCGTAGTATGAGCTGGAGTATGTCACACACTCTGCTAGTTGAAATGATCATCTTCCTTTAGTTGAAAAGCCCACTGATTCTCAGGAGTGTTTCAGACCCTTGTCTCCCACAATTTTCTTCTCTAATTATGGTCTGGGATTTGATATTGTAGTATGCCATGGTAAGTGTATTATAAAGCTGCAGATTTTAGAATAGAAATATAAAGACAATAAAATATCCTATAATCCTACCACCCGAATATTCCAACTTAAAATAAAAAGTGCAAGAGTAGTTTAATTATTGAAGGAAAATGTCAAATACTAGAGAAAAGCACAGAATTCCCCAGTTCAAGCTCCATTTCAGGTAACACAGTTGTTTCCTGTAGTTTAGTGCTTGTATCTGCGAGTATATATTATGGAGATCTTTTAAATGTAAATTTACTTAAATAAAGGATTAAGCCCCACATTTTCTGTGTTTGGGATGAGTAGCAGTCAGAAAATATTAGGAAGAATTCTCAAAAGTGACAAATGAAATCTCATAGACTAAGAACATAACTTCTAGTTCAAATTAATGTGTTAAAATAGTCTGAGCTTGAGTTAAAACCTAACCAAAAATCATTATCCATTCAGCTAGTAGGCATTGAATTCCTGCAGTCTTCAGTTACATGAGAGAAGCGGTGAGAGCAGCTCTGCTGTCACTGGAACAGCCCATCAGTTGGGGGGCCAGCATCACAGAGAGGTTACAGGCAAACGAGTTGTTTGTGAATCCCCCATTCCTTTATTGTGCCAGTGTTTCTTTCCAACTTGTTCTGTGAAAGATGGTTGAAAATTAGTACATTAAATTACTGATTTTAAAAAAAACCCTGTTAGTTGTTACCAAATAATAGCTCAATTCCTGAGACACATTTATTGTGAGCTTCTATTGAAGGCTTTTAAAAACCTTTTTGAAAAACACATTGCAAAAACAGTTAGTTTGGTATTTATCTCTGATTTGTGTTGTAACTTTCAAAGTTCCTTGCTTAACATTGGACTGATAATGATTTTTATATTATTTTCATTAAGATTCATGACATGTTCACCCAGCTAGACATGGACCAGCTCTTGGGACCTGAGTGGGACCTGTACCTCATGACCATCATTGCATTACTGTTGGGAACAGTTATAGCTTACAGGCAGAGACAGCACCAAGATATGCCTGTGCCCAGGCCTCCAGGCCCACGGCCAGCTCCACCCCAGCAGGAGGGGCCACAAGAGCAACAGCCACCACAGTGACAGCCACCACATCCAGCCTTGACCAGTGACAACCAAGGAACTTGTTTGCTGAGAACACTTGGATTTGATATAGGACTTTGGATCAGTGTCCACCTCCTGGAAGAGGCACAGGAAGCATTGAATTCCTGAAGCTGCTTAGAATCCGATGCCTTTATTTTCAGGGATAAGTAACTCTTAACTAAGTTGAATGTTTGTCTCAGTGCCATATGGAATAACAACACTCAGTGGCTTTTCTCTTTTTTTTTTTTTTTTTTTTTCTTAAACATGTGAGACACTCAAAGTAATTTCTGCTGCATCCAGCTATCTTTCCTGGATCCTTTTGGTCATTCTTTCAGCGTGCATAGGTTCTTATACCAACCATCTTTGAGGTTTTGTGCATTGACACTAAAAACTGATCAGTGTAAAAAAGGAAAATCCAGTTAGTTGCAAGTTTAACCTTAAACATGTTTAAAAGTCTGAAAGTAAACTTGCCTTTTAAGTTAAAAGAAAAAAAAAGGTCTTCAAAGTATTTTGGAACTGCGATAACAGAAATTTTTACTAGTCCACATGCAAGTATACATATGCTTCATATTTTTTATTTTAAAGGGAAGATTGGAAGGTTTCTTATTGGTGATTGTCACAATTCATACCATAATTTTATCCTTCAAAGACTGAAAGGCTTTGTTAAAGACTTCTATGTGAACTTTACTTCTTTGTAATAGAATATGTGTTAAACTTTGTGAACTGACTCCTTGCACTAACGTGAATTTTCCCCACCTACTCAAGTGTAATTTGCTTGTTTGTTTTGAATATACAAAGCCTTGACCCAGAAGCCAGAGGTTGGACTAACTGGGAGAAATTAGAAAACAACATTAAAGAACTTTGGATGGGGTACCAAGATCATAGACATACTTTCCCAAAAGTTGAAGTGTTTGTTTCCAGGTTTTATTATAAAGTACTTTGCATTTCTTATGGCTCAAAGAAGAGATCATCCTCCTGAATTCTTCCAATATGAACTATCCTTGTCAGGATATGGCATACGGTAACTACCATTACAATATTAAACTCTGAGCTGAAAATGGATTAAGCTCAGTGACTGACGAAGCCCAGGCCTGCTTGGACTACTTTGTGACTTTTTACTTCTGACAGTTCTATTTTCCAGTAAAAAGTTAGCCATTTGCTTAGCTGTTGTATTCACCATCTTCCTACTTTTAACATTTGGAAATTTAAGGCTAATACACTTCATGATTACCTGGTTAAACAGAAGGGGAAAAAAACAAAAACGACAAAAAAGAAAATTGAGAACTTCATGTTAAACCAAGTTTGTATTTCTTTTCATGGTAAAATGGTGTTGACCATGCAATATCTAGTCTGAGCCTACATTAGTAAGCAAGCAGTCCACTGATGTCGGTCTGTGTAAATTAACCTTCGAACTTTTTTCCCATAATCTCTCATCTGCCAAAAAACTTGAAGAGTTTATTACTTGTAGAGTTGAAATGCTTTGGTTTTTGAAGTTCGGATTGTATTTGCAACTAGATTTAGTCAGTCCACAATGAACATGAAGGATTTAAATGTGAAGTTGTATACTTTTTATGTGCTTAGAATATTTATGGGAACGCTGGTAAGCAAACTTTACTCCCAGATATTTGCTTCCAAATTTGAAGAGGTGGTCCCAGAGAAAGAACCATACATATATATAAAAAGCCTATGTGAGAGGTATGGAACGTTGCCCTCAAAAGAATAATGCTGCTTCGGGCAGCTTTTATAAATATGGGATCCATTTGATCTCTTGTACTTAGAAATTTGAGTGCAGGTGATACAACATGTCAAGGTCTTCATGACTGCTTCTGCCCCAACCTTCAGAAAGAAAGCATGATCCATCTTTAGAAGGCACCATTTTAATTTATTTAGCAGGTAAAGGAGCCAGGCATAATGGTATACACCTGTCATCTCAACTACTCTGAAGGCTGAAGCAACTGCCTGGGCAACATAGTAAGACCTCAGCTCAGAAGAGTTATTGAAAAACCCTCTAAGATGATGACCAACTTCCAGTTTTTTCCTATACCATCCATCTAATTTCTCCTTGGGTAGCACTTTTTTTTTAATCTGTCTTTACTTCCCTCCATTAAGACTTTTAGAACACATTTCTTAAACGCATGCGCTCCAGCTGGTTGGGAAAGTGTAGTCTTGTTCTTCATGTAATAACAGACTTTCTTGCTGTGTCTTTTTTTTTTATTAATATGGCAGGTATATTTTCCGTGGTTTGCTTTTACCTCCTGTTTTACTCTTGCTTCCAGAAGTCTGAATGGTATGTTTAAAATAACTCAGTTCTTATGGCTTCTTTTAAAGACGGTCTCAAAATACTTTGCTCCTTTTTCTTTTTGTTCATGGGACATGGTACCTAAGTAAATAGGAATTAGGTTTGGTTTTTCTCCTAAAAATAATGCACAATACTTACATAATCAAATGGCATCCATTTGAATAAAGTGACAATAACTAAAGCTAGTTAATGTCAGTGACATTAAACTAACTCCAAGGTACAGGAGTTTTAATGTTAGAATTTAGACTTACCAGACAGAGTGTGGCTTCATTTCTCCATGGTAGCTCACTTCTCCTGATAACTTTTATAGTCTGTCTTTCAGCCTTCAAAGGTAATGACAGCAGCACTCTATTCACCTTCACTTCTCCTGTGCATTAGCTTTACTAGCCAATAGTTTTAAAGTCTTGAAACCATCCATTTTTGCTTCTACTTTGTTTTATAAAAGTGGCACTGGTAGGTGTTTTTTCTAAAATGTCTTTTTCTTTTTTCCTTTTTGTGTTTGAAGTATTCTTCTGTTTTCTGGGTAAGGCTTACTTTAGTTTTGATTAACAGTCAATGGCACAGAAAAAGTAAATTAAAATTAATTATTTAGTACTTAAATCCGATTAACTTTCTGAATCATTAATCTTGATGTTCTTGAGGATTTGTTACTTTTTTACAAATAAGGTTAATTTCTAGGACTTTTACCACTGAACTGCTTTGTCTCTATATCATTGGGAAGCTTTAAAAACTTCTACCAGTGATCTGGTGATGATTTGATGGTTGATTTCATTAAGGGGCCTCTAGGAAATCTAATTATTTTATATATAGGATTTCATTTCACCTGTCTTCTCTGCTCCTCGTGTTTATTCTTCAAACCACCATTTTTGAAGTATGCATGCAGTCCTCTGGATGAAAACCACAGTTCTTCATGTGTGTAGCATGTGTACTAATGTCTAACTCCATCTGCAAAAAATTCCTCTACAGAGGTTTGGACTAACATTTCACATGCACATTTCAAAAACAAGATGCTTCAGGTTACTAGCCCCTGTACCTGTCAAGAAGAAGAGGGCTATTTTTGCTCCAGTGACAGCTGGTATTTGTTTTGAAAGTGAACCTAATATATATTACACAATATTTGGGCCAGAAGCATGCAAGAAATAACCAGAACAAAAGCAAGCTTCTCTTTTTATGCAAACTTTTTCATCAGTCATTGCTCAAACATGAGTGAAAATATGCAATTAGTGAATACCATATTGTCTGAAGCACTACCTGGTTTTTAAATGTGTAGTAGTCATTAAAAAGAAACTAAATTTCTTCATCTACTTGATATTTCAAGAAAACTTAACATGATCCCAAATAATAATAGTAGTATCTTAAGATGACTGTTTTGTACAAGTAAAAAGTCTGATTTTGTACACATGAGAAGCATCCCTTGGTTATGTGCAGGGAGCCACCTCATATGTACTGTTTTTGCTAATTTGGATTGACAAAGAAGTAAATACTATTTGTCTTTCATTTAAAATAATAATATTGATATGATCCAAGTAACCACTATAAATATTTAGAAGAGGAAGTTTAAAAAGACCATGCTGGCATTGTGAAGGAATACCATGATAGACTTTTTTGTGAATTTATTTTGTATTTAATGAAATGCAGTATAAAAGCTGGTGAAGTGTAATATAATTGTGTAAACAGACAAACCCTGTTAATAGAGAGATGTACAGATTCGTTTTATACTGTATCTTGAAACTTGTGAAATAAAGATTCCGCCTCTGGTTTTCCTGTATCCTGCAGTGTACCACCACCAAGCACCTTTCCACTCCTGTTTTAACCTGAATGAGCTTTTTAAAAAAACTTTTTAGAAATTCAGAAGTTTCTAGAAAATATTTCTTTGGGGCAATTTGAATCCATCTTTCATTTTCAACTCCTGAAATTCAGATTCCTCTAAAATATTCCTGTCAGATATTGCCTTAAGGGGAATATGAATTTGCCAAAAGATGTTACCATTTGTTAAACCTTGAACATCTTTGTCCTAAATCAGCCTGTGATATAGCAAGCATGATTTACCTTAAGTTAACCGATCATAGTATCATTTATCGAAAGTATATTTGCTCATTGTCTTGTCCCAGAAAGTTTTTAAGGTTGTCAGAGTTGCAAATTTGCAGCACACTAAAGTCTAGTTAGAATAAGTAAGAAGATTGAGTAAAAGGGCAGTGGAAAGGAAAGAAATGTTAAGCTGGGAATGAGCTTTGTACACAAAATGCACGTCAGGGCCTGGAGTGTAGCTCAGTGATAGAATATTTGTCCAGCATGCATGAGGCCCTGGCTTCAAACCCCAGAACTTAAAAAAAAAAAAAAGTGCAAATTAGAAATGGACTACATGAAAAAAAAGAAAGAAATGGGCTACAAATTTGGCCCCTCAGATTCCTAGCAGCCAACTCAAGAGGCAATCGAGCCTTTTCTAAGTGTTCCAGGTTTGAAGGCTCAGATCCTTGGGTAAAAAGTCTGGATAATGCAAATTGTGGTGAGTGGATCTCAGTTTTTAGTGCAAGGAGCACAGTTAACCACCCCAGATGCCCTTGGGTAAAGTAGAAGTTGTGGGGATGCTGGACATCAGGGGTGCACCATAGCAGTTCAGCTGCTCAGCTTAGAGGTGGGTGTGATGCCTACTGAGGAGCTCTTAAGGGGCAGTGCTCCATCTTCATTGGATGCAACTTGAAAAACAGCCTCTTTAACTTCCTTTGTGATACTAATTTACATTGCTTATATCAGCTTTGAAATTTGCTTACACTGAGTTACAGCATATACTTGAATTACAAAAAGTAAAAAATTAGAAGGCATTTTCTGTAATAGAAACTATGAAAAATGAGAAGAAAGTTTTTTAGTTTCTGGATATTTTCCATGAATAAGCAAATAAAAATGAGCTAATGAGCTTTAGATTCTACCAGCTTAAAAGGAAGTACTTCCAAGTCACGAATCTTTCATACTTGTTCCTGTGACTTCTATTACTGCCTAAAAGCCATAAGATTGAACAAGCTTATCCTGAAAATTCTATCAGCCTAGTGTATCATTCATGTTCCATTTTGAGGAAAATTCCATTTTTCCTTAAAGGCCAAAGTCTGTATTAATTTATTTTAACCATGACCCACTAGTATTTCTGAATTGTGTACTAAATCCCATTTCTAAAAGTCCCAAATAATTTTTCTCATGTGAATTGAGAAGATCGTGGTGATAGCTCACTTTCAGAACCTTCAGGTAAATGTTGCCCAATCCAGTCTCCTTTTGCCTTCTCCCTACCACCCAGCAGAACTTTGTTGACGTTAGCCTATTAGGATCAAAAACAATTTCTCATGTGTCTTGTAAGTATTAGGAGATTCAAACATCCTAAGTAAGGATTCTGACTGAAAATGAGGAATTCATTGAGTTTTACAAGATTCAAGATTTAAATATGCACAGAAACCTCCATTCTTGGAAACAGACTTATTTCAGGATGTGAAAGCACAGCTGGGGGTTTCAGAGTATGCCCATGTGGACTTCCCCACCCTTCCCCTGTGGCCTTGCCTCACAGTATGCCTTTCTCAGGAAATTTTGATTAATTGAACTTTTTTTTCCTAAATAAAATCTGAAACAATAGAGACTAATCCTAATTGTGAGTAATGTGTGTGTGTGCACACATCCATGGTGGTGGGAAGTGGAGGGAATCTTATAGCTACTTTTGTTTCCTCATATACTAGTATAAAATTTACTTGAATTTTTCCAACCTATACACATGTATTATTTTCTTTTACATACTATTTGGTCAATGTTCTTCCACCAGTAACATCTTACACCACGCATAGAAATTTTTTGATAGTATTCTGAGAGTTGAGAACAGCACTGTGTTTCCCTGTAGTACTTTCTGTTTTTCTTCCAGTGCTGAGGACTGAACCCATGGCCCTGCAGATGCTAGGCAGTCACTCTACTGTTGAATTACACCCCCGTTAATTCAGTGTCCCTATTTAGACTGGAGCTAAAGTATGTGCTGTCAGTAGAACTACCCACATTGGAGCTGTTAACAGCAGCCAGTATTTTTTCAAAAACAAAGAATGGGGTAATTAAAGAAGATAATTATTTAATTGGTATCTATATGTAATCACTCATTTCAGACTTTAAAGCAATTAAAGTCTCATAACAAAATTGATATTTTGTGTACTCAGGTTAGCTAAACCACAGAAGAATCTATTAGGTCTCACAAAACACAATATAGTAAGTTATGAACAGTACATTTATGTCTTAGAGCAGTAAAATACAGGAAAGGCCTAGAACAGGGATGAAACCCTAACCTTAACAGCAAAAAAGGTAATTGCAATTCCTTCAGCCTATTACTGTTATTAAAAGGGGTTTTTAAGTTGTGTCAAAGCAAGAGTCATGACAAATGGGATGGATGCAGGTGAATCAGACACAATCAGACACAGAGGAAGAAGGGAAGGATGCCATAGTACGGAATAAAAAGCCCTGGACTGAGTGGCTGGATGGCCTTGGCCAAACCGCGCACTTGACCTAGTTCTCGCAGGCATCAGGAGAGTTGGTGCAGGTGCTCATTAAGGCCCTGGCCAGCGGCAGGAAATCTTCAGTGCTGAACTAATTGAATTGACATTTTTCACTAATACTGGACTCTTACAGGCCTTCATGGTGGAAATAACACATTCCATTATCCTAAAATGATTAACTCCAGACAATTTGCAGGCCGAGTTGCCCTTTATGTTAAAAAAGTTGATCTTAAATTTATAACCTAAGGTTGCATGAAGTTCTTCATCAGCCTTTATTATACTGAAGACATATGTTCCAGGCACTGAAATGTAAGGTGAATTTAAAGATGAGCATGAATGAAGGAATAAATTGAAGAGGCTCTTGTCCTAAGGACCATCTTCACCAATAATGAAACAACATCTGACAGACACTAACTGCGTTAGAATTATATGCATTATTGATTTGAAAAATGCTCCGTGGATGTTGGCACAGTCATGTCATTCCCACTTAATCGATGAGGAAGCAAGCTCAGAGAGGCTAAGCAACTTGCACAAGATACTCAGCTAGTGTGAATCATAAAACTGGAATTCAGCTGATGGAGTGATGGCTCAGTGGTTTGAGCATGTGTGAGGTCCCTGGTTCAAACCCCGGCACCGCATATACACTCAGTGTTGGAAAAACAAAGGCCAGATGAAAAAATAAATTTTAAAAAACCCCTAAGTTCTTGACTACATTGCTATTCCATTGTCTAAATGCAATGTGGTAAGGTTTATACCAGAGGTACAAACAATGCCACAGGGAGAGAGCAACAATAAAACTGGAAAAATGTGTGCCATTTACATGTCAATTCGTCCACACTGACATGCTGCTTTTAGCATGTGCTTCTAAAGCAGTGTTTGCAGGTGTTCTGTGCTGCTTCACGATTCAAAAGGTAAAACTCATCTGAAGCATGTGAAGTTAGGTTCATCTCTGACCAACCCTGTCTAGGGTGGGGTAGAGTAGTTCGAATGGCTGAAATCTAAACCTTCCCCCCTTTTGCACCTGCTGGAACCAGAATATCCAAAACAACTCCCCCCCCCCCCCGTGAGGTGCCTCAGATGGAGTGGGATGGGATGGGAAGGGCTAGGAAGGGATGGGAAGGGATAGGAAGGGATGGGAAGGGATAGGATGGGATGGGAAGGGATAGAATGGGATGGGAAGGGATAGAATGGGATGGGAAGGGATAGGATGGGATGGGAAGGGATTGGATGGGATGGGATGGTCAGCCAGCTGGAGACTGGCCAGCAGCATCCTCTTCACGAGTGCCAGTCTCAGGGAAGTCAAAACTGCCTCCAAGCAGGCATCCCAAGAGTTCAAGTGGAGTGAGATGTGTTCTTAGAACCCAGCCTCAGAAATCCCAAATATCATTTCCACCGCATCAGTCCCTCACTTTGGCCAGCTCCAATTCAAAGGCTGCCCTGTGGGAGAGATATAGACTCCGTCTCCCAGTGGATGATCAGCAGGGGAGGACAAGGAGGGAGGGAACCTTGGAGATATAACTGCCACAATCAGATTCTTTTTTCTCTACGGCCTTCAGCAACCTTTGTCATTCATGACTTAGCAATGGAAGTCATCAGTGTTTGAGTTGCTTGCAGATAATGTCTCTCTAACTCATCTCTCTAACTCGTATTATTAAGTGTGGGAAGATAAGGATGACACAGAAATCCTCAAAGACTTCCTAAACAATGGCCTGCAGGAGCTTTTTTTTTTTTTTAACTCTTTTATTTTTATTTTTGAGCAACCTTACAAGATTTTAACAAAACAATATAAAATGTGTGTAAGATGTGTATATATTCTGGACATTGCAATTATCCCCAGGAGTGCCCCCCCAATTACCCTCCCTTAT
>PVKS010033080.1:0-22034 GCA_004027875.1 Aplodontia rufa
GTGATCAATAAATCACAGCTCTCTTCCTGCTTCTAGTCCTTCTAGGAAAAGCAGGATTCACCAATTTGCCACAGGGATCAGCTTTCTTCCCAAAGGGTCTCTGGCTGATAGTTCTGGCCTTCACAGGTAAAAGGAATATCTAGCCTGGAGCTAATTCACAGCTCTGCTATGAAAAACTGCTGTTAGCAACCCGTGGATATACACTTCTTGCAGTCTGGACCAGCTGGGACATCGTGGCCCAGTCTCCAAAGCCTCTTTGGAATTTGGGCTATGGTATTGGGATTTCTTCTTACCAGGCAGTGAAAAGAAGGGGGAAATTCCAGAGTTCCTTGGAAGATGAAATTATGCTGACTCATCTGAAAGTTGTTATTTATTCAGAAAATGCTTTGAGGAAAAAATAGCAGAAGGGATAAGAGTTATCTGTCTATATTCAACTGATGTGAGGAAGAGCTAAACTTCTACCAAGCTTCATTTCTCAATAGTTGTTGAACTAGTTACACCATCTCTTTCTGCCCCTGTGTCTCCCTCTGTAAAGTCGGGGTTGAGAAGTTTCTATCACACTGGCCTATGCGAGGAATAAAAGGAATATTCCTGTGTAGTGGTCAGGACGGCTCCAGCCCCTCACCTGGAAAGGGGGATTAAGTTAAGCAGACTCTCAGGGGTGCCATGTGGACAGCGTTAGGTCACTACGCAGGGTCTAGCAACTGCCACAAAGAAGGGGTTTGTAATGGGTTGAGTGGTGGCCCTGCCAAAGGTCTGTCATCTGGAAGGTATGAATGTGGCACTATTTGGAAGAAAGGACTTTGAAGGTATAATTAAGCTAAGAATCTCAAGATGAAATCATCCTGAACTAGGGTGGATCCTGAATCCAATGACAAGGGTCCTTACAAGAGAAGAAAAGGTGAGAAGACACACAAAGGAGCACGTGAAGACCTGAGCAAAGACTGGCTTGTACAGCCCCAAGCCAAGGAAGGCGGGAGCCACGTGGAAGTGCAGGGGAGGACACGCCCTGGGAGCCTTTGGAGGGAGCATGGTATTGTAGGTGCCTTGACTTCAGAACTCTCTGGGCTCCACAACTGTGAGAGAATAGATGTGTTATTTTAAGCTACCAACTTGGGGTGATTTATTTACAGTAACCCTAGGAAACTAACGCCAGTCTTACTAAATATACTCTATCCCAATTATCTGTTGCTTTTCCTTGCCCAGTCGAGGCTGGAATATCTGCTTTCTAAGGAGAGAAAACTCCCGTGAGTTGTCTGGGCTGGGAAACAAAGGAGAAAGATCGTCTGGCTTCTCTCAGGGTCCCATCCCTGTCCTGCCTCTGACCTGTCCTGCTGGGTGGACTCCACCCTCTTGGCCGCCTTCCTGCCGGGGGTTTCTGGGGCTGACAGCTACCCTGAGCCAAGAATTCCTAGCTGCAGCATGAAGGCAATAATTGTCACTGAAATCCCAGATTGTTTTGTCACATACACTTTGCAATATGACAAGTGGGCGTCCAAAATATGCTCTGGGAGGGGCGGGGGAGAGATTTTCCAAAAGTGTACTTGGCAGACCCCGTCTCTGCTGAATCAAGCGCAGTCTGAGTTCTTGGCTTCCCTCCACAGGCCATGTGATGCTGTGTCCCTTGGGGCAGGGAGTGGCCACTGAGGCCACCAGAAGAAAAGTCTGCTCTTGTGCGGGTGGAAGCATCAGCTCAGCCCCATTGGCTACTTTGGAACTTTCAGGATGACATCATAATAATTCTTATATTCCTATAATCTAAAAAATACCAACGATCAATAGCTGTTAGGCACCTCCCCTGCATGAGGCACTGTCCCAAGATGTCCAGGGCCCCCCTTCTTCCATCTTCCCAATGATCCTAGGGAGTGGGAATCATTATCATGCTCTCTGCTACAGAGAAGCAAAGGGAGGAAGAAGGACGTAGATAGGAAATTCCAGCTCTCATCAGCCTGTCCACAAAGTTGGAGTTGGGAGCCTGTGCTACAAGGTCACTTTCTATGATGTTTGATAATTTATAGGACAAAGGACTGTGGGCTGTCCTCATGCCCACGGTGAGATGGGGCCAATGTGCCAGAAAGGGCTTGCTAAGCAGACTCCCTCTGACTGGTTATTCCAGATAGGAGGTGAGCAGGGAAGACTATTAAAATGTGGGAAGTATTTGTAGCATGAATGGAATTATTAAATCAGGACAGACTGAGTTTCCTCCCTGTCTATCCTGTTTTCCAGGAGCTTGGCATGTACAGATGCTAAAGAAAAAGGTCTTTTGTCATAGAATCCAGGGATAGAAGGGGACTGCCATTCTTTTTGCACAATATGGTACAAAAGAGACGTTAGCAATAGGTTAATGTTTATAGCTAAGAGGCGGAATTGAGGTCAGATGATGATGGTGGTGATGATGATGGTGATGGTTTGTTACCAGGGATTGAACCCAGGGGCACTTAACCACTGAGTCACAACCCCAGCCCATTTTTTTTTATATTTTATTTTGAGGCAGGATCTTTCCAAGTTGCTTAGGGCCTCTCTGAGTTGCTGAAGCTAGCTCTGAACTTGCAGTCCTCCTGCCCTGGGATTACAAACATGCACCAACACACCAGGAGGCCAGATTATTTTGAGAGCCTCTTCCCTTCTCCCTTCTACTCTTAAGATTTTGCTACTGAGTGTGCATCTAGCCTGCCTGCCTGCCTGCCACCCTTTCTTCCTCCCTCTCTCCCTCCCTTCATTCTCAACAAAACTCCGGTTTTGTTCTATCTCTGCTGCATCAGACTTTGTGACTCCAGGGATGGGCTGCATGGGTAATCCTATTCTCCCTCCCGGTGATGGGTTGAGGAATGGTCATTCCCCAATTCTGGTCAATGACATATGAGTAGAAGTCTTCTTCAGTGGTGGGTGGTAGCTTAGGAGCTTTGATGAAAAAGAAGCCTTCACTTCAGGAAAGAACCACAAAAATATATGGATCCCTCTTCCTCCAGATTTTGTCCTGTCTGGATACAATGCTCAGGACTGCTGCCACCTCCTAGCTACCAGCCTGAGAAAGACACCAGCTGATGAGGGCAGAGCAGAGAGGCACTGCCCCTGCTGAATGGCTGATTCACCCAGCCTTGGACCCTCCCTGCCCCCTGGAATTCCTGATACGTGAGATAATAAACTCCCTATTGTTTAAGCCAGCTTGAGTCAGGGTTTTATTTCTGCCACCAAAAGCATCCTGACTAATACAGGATTCAGAACAGACTCGCCTCCCCCATCCAGCAGCTGGACTGAACACCAGGGAGAAGAGCCCACACCCATGGCACAGCGGCACACAGGAGAAAGGGGTTGGGGTGGAAGAGAGAGAGAGCACAAGAGGCTTAAAGGTGGGGAATGGGGACAAGAACAAAGACAGAAGGGAAGGAGGGGAAATATGGACTAGGCTCAGGAATCTACAGCAAGGCTCCACCTCCATGGGCAAGTTGAGCAATCTGGATCTGCGCTTCCTGACATCCTCTCCTCCAATCCCAAACCTTAAATAAAGAACTGATTAAGCACTCTCCATACTTCCAAATGGTGCTTCCCTGGCCAGCAGTTAATCATCCGGTTCGGAGCCATATCACCCTTTCCTTCATGAAATATGACATACTGTTAGGATTACAGGCCATTGACCACAGCAGAGTCTGAAAAGCCTAAGTAACCCAGCCTTCTCAATTTATGAAGCAGGATCCAAGGCCCTCCATGGGGAAGTGATTTCCCCAGGGCAGTGGAGGGTAAGTGGGAAGAAGAGCCAAGACAAAACTCAGATCCCTTGTCTGCCATGTCAGCACGCTCTGCTCTGCAGCACTACCTCCCTCCAAGCATGTATCAAGAAAATGTCAATAGATTTTAGGTTTGATTGGTCAAGCAAACCTGGGAACTGCTCCACTAGACCAATTATTAGGACTGCGAATGTAGCTCAGTTGCCTATCATGTGCAAGGTCCTAGAGTCAATCCTCAGTGCTACAATATATATATGCTGATTTTTTTAAAGTTTCTCAAAAAATAAAAGTCACTAACATATCATGTTAATGATTTTTCTACTAGCAGAACATCTGTCTTTTTTGGCCTATTTATTATTTGTTTGTCAAAAACGTCATCTGGATTTCTAAAATTGAAATATAGTATACGCTCTTCCTCAAGTCTATTAGACCTGGGACTTTTCTTTCTCCCAGAGCATCTTCTTGGGATAGTATTCTGTAAATTACATTTTAGCAAATACACATCACAGACTTACCTCCATAAGGAGGAAATTAGGTCAAAAATACAAAAAGAAGTTGATTCAGGAAGGAGTGAAAATGGATGGATGAATGTATGTATGGATGTATGTATGGATGTATGTATGGATGTATGTATGTATGGATGGATGGATGGATGGATGAAGGGATGTATGTATGTATGGATGGATGGATGGATGAATGTATGTATGTATGTATGTATGTATGGATGGATGGATGGAGGGATGTATGGATGGATGGATGAATGGATGGATGAATGGATGTATGGATGAATGGATGAATGGATGGATGGATGGATGGATGGATGTATGGATGGGTGAGTGAGTGAGTAGGTGGGTAGATAGCTGCATGAGGCAACACAGTTTGAGTCCCTAACCTGTAGCAGCCTTGTTACATGAGTCAAGGTAACTCATTTTTTTCTCATTCAGCTAATTTGGGTAGCTTATTAGTCAGGTTTTCCTATTATTCTTATGTTAATGCTGTATAACAAATGATTCCCAAATTACAGTAACTTAACACAGAAATGATTATATTACACTTCGGGTCACTTGGACCAGGCTATCCCCCAGGCTTCTATAAATGTTTGTGTTTTCTTCATTTTAGGACCCAGATTGAAGGAACACCCCTTAGTGTGTGTTCTCCTCATGGTGATAAGAAGAAGCTCCAAAAAGTTGGTAGAAATTTGCTTCTTAAGACCTTAACCTACCCAGGCATGGTGGTACACACCTATAATCCCAGTGACTCTGGAAGCAGGGGGATCATGAATTCAAAGCCAGCCTCAACAACTTATCAAGGTCCTAAGCAACTTAGCGAGACCCTGTCTCAAAATAAAAAATAAAAAAAGGGCCGGGGATGTGGCTCAGAGGTGAGCACCCCTGGGTTCAATCCCTGATACCAGGGAAAAAAACTGGCATGTAGCTACTTCCAGCCACACACCAATGGCCAAAACTAATCTTATTATCAAAGCCTGAGCTCAACCGAGGAAGAAAACTATACTCTGCTCACAGGAAAGCTAAGTCAAGAGCAGGGGTAAGGAAGAATTGCAAATATATTTTTAAAAATCCACCAGAAATTGGGTGTCCTGAGATTTACAATTCAGAGCCTTGAAAAATTCAACCCACTGGTTAATTTGTGGGTTCCTACATGGTTCCTGTAATGCATTAACCTCCAAGATACTTCATAGCTAGACAAGATAGCACATCAACAGTCCTTCACACTTTTTTTTAAGAGAGAGGGACAGTGAGAGAGAGAGAGACAGAGACAATCAGTTTTTTATTTAGTTTTTCATGTGGCCTTCATTGCTCTGACTCTTCATTGTGTACATGGTGCTTGGGTTTGAATCCGCATACTTGTGCATGCCAGGCAAGCGCTGTAACCGCTGAGCCACCACTCCAGCCCCAAGTTCTTCACTCTTAAGACGTTCCTCTCTCCTCTATTCATTCTTATTTCTATCCTCTCCTCATGTTTGACATGTGTTTAACCCAGTCATGAATAATTGCACCCTGGATGAACGATTCAAACTCACATGATAGCACTGCCTGAGCGACAACAGCTCAGTGTTGGCAGAGTCGCCATATTTGTTTGGCGGTGGCTGCTTGTTCAATGATTTGCTTCTATAGCATTCATTATTTTCTGAAAACGAACTATATCAGAAAGAATGACAGCACTGACATTAACAACGGAAAGCATAGACCTCATAAATGTAAGACATTTGTGACGGAGATGGAAGTCATTAGGCATGCTCTAAGTTGGGAATCTCGAGCCTCAAGAGGATCAAATGCATATTTAATTATGAAGGAAAAAGCAAAATCAAAGAATGTGTCCATGGTTCTAAAACTATGTTGCTAAGACTGTTGTAAAGTGAGTTGTGATTAGGGATTCAATTGTGTTTTGTAGTCCTCTGGGGAAAGGCACCCCTTGGTGATATATAAGGATAGATGTGACATTCAAACACTGACTCTCAGCTATATTGTCTGGGAAACATATGAAAGGAAAAAAAGTGATTTTCTTCCTGAATCACAGAATAATTAACATGTACAAGGCCACTTTCAATCAGTGAGCACAATTTAAGAGAGCTCATTAATTGGGTGAGTGTATTGCAACATGCTGTTTCATGCAGAAACCTAGTTCCAAGTCCCAGCTGTGTACCTAGTGAGAATAACTTAACTTTGGTATCCCAATCTATAATATGGGGGATAATACCACAGATATCTCATGGTTGTTGAAAAGTAAAAATAGTAATTAGCTTGATCTTCTTGCTATAGGTCAGGAGTAGGCTTTACCTGTGTTAATTCATTGTTCACAACACTGAGTGGCTATCCACCTTCTACAGAGGAGGAAACTGAGACCTGAGGAAGGTGAGTGAGCACCCCAGGTCACACAGCTAGCTAGTGGCAGAGCTGAAGTGCACACCCAGGCCACCTGGCTCATAATCGATGTCTGTCCACTCCACGGTCGTGCCTCCTGGACAAGGTGAGTGTGTGCAGTGTTGCAGCCCCTATCTCAGGAAGCACTCACACCGCTCTTCACTCAATGTGGGCCACTGGAGGCCCGGAAGCAGCCTCTCGATCCCTGGTGCACACTCCTTATATGTTGTCTGCATCTTTGATGATGCAGTTTGGGACAAGAGTGGGTGGCTCTGACCATTTCTGGCTCTACGATCTTTTGCAAACCATCAAGCTCCCTGATCCTCCATCTCCTCACCTGTCACAGGGGATTGGTGGTATTTGTCTCTAACATTTTACAAAATAACTGTGAGTTCCAAACACATAATGATACAAAAGTCCCTTGAAACTTTAAGTCATCTGCAAACTCTAGATTTGTTTTATAACGTGAGGAGGCTGATCTCCTAAAGTAGTATGTCCCACCTACCCCTCCCAGTGAGAGCTGGTCCTTCCCACATTCTCCTTCTCCCCTGCTAAGCCCTGGGCTTATGCTAATGACACTATTTTTGCCTGAGACATGTTTGTAATATTTCTGGGAAATTACCTTTATAGCTGGTTTACAAGCAAAGCAAGAAAATCAGTTTCATGGCCCCACAGATAGGCCTCCATTTGATCTGAGGGAACTAAAAATGGCGTTTCCCAACTTGTTCCCCCATCTGATTCACAAGAAGCAGTTCAGAATGAACTATGTCTATTTAAAAAAAATCAAATCCACCCTCAGAGGGGGAAGATGTGCCTCATGGAGACTAGTGGAGGAATCTGCCGTGGGAACCTGAAAGCAATATCATCATTTCCCAGTCACATTTCTAACAACAGCTGTGCCCCACTGTACGGCTGGGTCTATGCACGAGGACTTAGCCTGTGAACAGTACAGGGAAATCCAAGCCTAGGATCATCGTGGGGCTGAAGGCATCTTAGTAGTCATGCCATCTAAGTTAGTAATTCATTCATTCAATTCATTTGTGCCTTCAAAACAGCACTCGTGAACCGCATTCCCAGAGCGTGAGGAGACATGAAGGGAGGACGCACACAAGATGCCTTCCAATAACAACAGAAGGGGCAACCCCAGGTCCAAGGTGGCCCAAGGACAAGTAGGTTTGGCCTCACAGTGTAGACCTGCATACCAAATGCTAAACCCTTTAACAGTATTTCAAACTCAGGGTGGGGAGACTCCCAAAATACATTAGTTTCCAGCTTCGCTAGAAGAGGCTGGCAAAATATACCTACATTTTCTTTAGAATAAGCTGCAGGATAAGTAGCACTTGGGCTCTTGTACTGGGTTTGCTCAGACATGAATTTTTCTTACAATTGCCCACTTCCCTCACTCTTAGCCTTCCCAGCTCCTGATAGGAACAATTGGTATTTTCATTTCTTATGAAGATTATTGCAGAAAATCTCAAAATAGTAGTGCATTCACTGCCACTTTGAAATTGCAATACATCCTTGACCTGCCACTGTATCTTCCTATTTAATGCCTCAGCAAAGATACATATTTCCATACTATAAATGAGGTGGGTTTTTTCACATTTGGTCATAATCTCTCAGTAGCATTAGTTTCCTTTCTAAGTCTGTATATTTCATTTTATGCATTTAATTCAATGCTCTGATAAGGGACCTATGGAACAAAAAAAAATCTTAATAATCCTCCATTTAGGTACTGGGTACTATTCTAGGCATTTTAAGCAAAAGTTATCCCAGTTAGTTCTCCATGTCCTGACATAATTGATGTGACTTTTACAGATAAAGAAACCAAGTCACAAGCACGAAGTGAACTAGTTAACACCACACAGGCCGTCAGTGCCAGGGCAGGGATGGGAATCTGAAAAGCCTTGTTCTTGAGGCCATTCTCATCACCTCTGAGCTGTCCCGCCTTCCAGAAAAGCCCAGGAAGAACAGAAGGGAAGATAGTCCCATCTGCAATGGAGACAGATGATTTCTCCAGTCTGAGAAGAGGTGTGGACCCAGTGGGCAGCAGAAGGCCCGAGCCAGGGTTACGTCTGGGCAGAAGCATGGTACTCCATTCCTGCGGGACTGAAGCTAAGGGATCAACACAGCTTGGCACCCAGAAAATGAGACATGGCCCCAACCAGGTAACCCGGAAACCTAGTAAGGCTCTTTTCCCACCAACTCTGCTACTACAAATCAAGAAAACAAAAACACGAGATTCCAAAACCATGTGTGATCCATAGGTAGTGGAGATGACCATTTTTAGGGCATTTTAGTTGAGTCAGGTGGTTGAGAGTCTGGATTCCCAGCCATCACCAATTCAGTTCCACATACTTTAGAGGGTCTAATAAGCTCCTGTCACAGGGACAGACTTAAAGGTAGGAAGAACTACATAGTGTGGCTCAGGATCTGCCCTGCGTCTCAACCCTTCACTGTGTGGCTATCTGTGACTGCAGGGCATTTACTATCCCTGGGCCCTGGGCAATAAAGGCCTTTGCTACTGCACCCATCCTGGTGGCAGTGGAAAGGGGATCCCCACATTTTCAAATGCACCCTGAGAAGCACTACCACTCTTAAGAGCTAAAGACAAAAGTGAGCGAAAAGGCACTGGGGACCGTCTGTGTAAGAGCTGTTCCCACAGTCCTGCAGCGGTGTTGCGATGCTTCATCTAATACTAACCTCGATTCTGTCCTGGACGTGCTCACTTCAGCTCCTCTGTGCTGCCATCCCTGCTCTTCCTTCTCTGACCACACCTTCCGTCCTGCGTGAATCAGAATTCAGCGTACATTTGCAATGTGGATACCAGCTCTGCAAAGCCCACTCCACCTCTCTGGGGAGGAAAAGTACACTCCCCCTGTCTACTCTGCTCCATGTTGACCTCCGCAAAACAATGGCCAGGATGTATCACACAGGACATACGCTTCTAGTGGATATTCAAAAATGTATGTTGAATGAATGAAGAAATATTAGCTTTAGTTGCCCGGGGATCTATACGCACAATTCCACAAGGAGCCAGGTCAGGTAATATTTCAAGTTTGCTGAGAAGAAAACTATTAGCTACCTCCCTCCCCCGCAAAAAGAAAGCAATACCATTGATTGGGTCCTATTGAGCATTTGGCTCTGAGGCATCATGTTAACAGCAAGTGGGAGAGGTTAGAAGGCTCCCCCAAGGTCAAGGCCAGACAGCCAGTAAAGGAAAGGCTGAGCTGCACACAGAGGTCTTCTGCCTCCTTAATCAGCAGGGTTTTCTGGAGCACCAAGCAAATCCCGAATTCACATGTTAAGACATAGATAAAGGGAGCTGGAGCGGTGGCTCAGCAATTACGGCGCTTGCCTGGCATGCGCAAGGATGCCAGTTCGATCTCCAGCACCACATACACAGCAAAGTCTCAGAGAAATGGAAGTCACATGAAAAACTACATAAAAATTGCTTCTCTCTTTCTCTTTCTCTCACTGTCCCCTCTTTCTTTAAAAAAAAATGACATAGAAAAAGGAGCATGTTAGGGTGGAACCCTTTTAGGGTTTCAGGATGATACCTTTAAAAAAGTAAGTTGTCTTAATAAGTTTAAAAAAACTTTCTTAGGGACAACAATCCTTTTGCTTGCCCAGCTTTGCAGAAAGGTACTCGCTGCTGAAGCAAGCCACCTGCGCTCCCAGGAACACAGCTATGTTACTTGGTACCAGAAAGGTAGCGGCTGTCTGTAGGAGCTGCCATCTGGGTCCCCATCAGCCCCTGAAATTCCTCCTCCTCCAATTGCCAGGAGCTCACCTAGGAGAGAACCCAGCACTGAGGGAGACCACAGGGCGTGCTTGGCTCCAAGAGGCACCGCTTTGGGCTGAGGTCAGGGGCTGATTTTGCATTTGTCTCAATGCCTGGGTGGTCTTCAGTGCTGGTGCCAAGTAGCACATATTGCAGCAATTTAGCCAGGAGACCACAGATGTGGGTAAGAGCAGCAAAGGCTGAAATGGCTTTGGAGACTGGCTCCCCACCCCCACCCCTGCCAGCCACCTCTTGCCACCCACAGAGTGAAAAGGTGCTTCTGGCCCCAGCAAGGAGCTTCACCCAGGGCTGTTCCCTGTGCTGGACAACCTATCACCTGTCCCTGACCCTCCTCCTCCACCAGCTTGGCTTACTCAGACACAGTCTAGAGTGCCAGTGTCCCTCACCTAGGTTCCATGTGAGAACAAGGGGAAACCTTGTTTGGGTGCTCTCAGTAACAAAGTCAGCAATAGAGAGAGAAAGGCCTCTGTTTCCCACAAAGCTGAAAAGGCTCCCGATTCCATCAGTGACTGATTATGTTAATAGCAGCACCATTCCAGACCCTTCTGGAGATACTGAGATGGAAAAGATAACAGCCCAGCTGTCGTCAGTCTGAAGCGAGGCCTGTCTTTCATTTTCTTTCAACATGTAATGACCTAACGACCAAGATGAGGGCAACTGGGATGTAAGAGAAGAGCGTGCACACTGGTGGGTGAACAGAGGATGCAGGAGCTGAGTCCAGGAGGCCTCCACCCCAGAAACATGGAGCCTCAGCTGTTAAACTCGAAGCCACCTTTCAGTAAGAGCACCATGTAACGAGGGCCTGCCAGAAGTCAGTCCCATGTTAAGCACATCTCATGCACCACCAGATTAATTTCGAAGTGGTCTTTGAGCCATTTTAGAGGCTAGCAGGTGGTACTGTGTGCAGGCTACAGCATGACCTCTGGAGTCAAGCAGCAGGTTGCCCTCAAGCGAGTAGTTTAGCATGAGCCTCAGTTTCTTCCTCCATAAAATGAAAATCATGCATGGCTCCTCCCAAGGTTCATTTAGAACGTTAAAAATAATATCTGTAACTGCTTAGTGCCGTGTCTGGAAACTCAGTGGTGTTATTATGAAATGGTCACTTCAAAATAATATAGATTGTACCCGAGACTCTGTGGACACCTGACAAATACTAGCTTTCTGGTCACCACCCTGCCCCACTCCCAGCCACACCTGAGCTCTGTACTCCCAGGACTTGACACAGACTTGACACAGTCATTGGCTGAAGGCATGAAAATGGGTGGATGAGGACGCCAAGCTGGTGTTTGTCCTCTAGATCTGTGGTCCTCAGCATTCTGTGCTGTGGCAAACATGAGCACCACCCTCCCCTGACAGACACGCACACTAGTCACTCGCATTAACCTCTCAGCAATCTGTGGTTCCAGGAGAGAGATGAGAGCTGAAAGGCACTTGAGCCCAGTGCCCCTTGGCGACAGCGCAATTATTTGCCAAGACTGCACTTGAGAGAGCGGAGCTGGCAGCTGGAACTGACGCTCTCCAGGCCACCCCAGTGGGCCCCGGGCTCCTCTTCTTCACCTGATGGTGACCTGCGATTCGGGGCCTTGATGTCCCTGGCCAGACATCACTGCACCTCCAGCCAGGAGTCAAAAGAACAACAGAAAGAACTGGAACCTGAGCGAGGCTTTCTAATGGCTTATGCTTTCACAGCAGCCACACCAGCACAGACGGAAATGGCTAGCGCAGGCAGCTGCTGCAAAGCTCCCCTCATCTTCCGGAGCCCAGGCTGGCCTGGCAGGAGCCCAGCGCAGTGCTGGCGGAGGGGGCGGGGCCTGGCCCTCTGGGAGCTGTAGCTGTGGGAGCCGGGAGGTGCAGACAGCTCCAGCCAACCTCATCCACACTCCCCTGCACAGAACCCGCATGGGAGCAGCAGTCCCTCTGCAAGGAGAGTAGGGGCCCATTTTCTCTCTTTTCTTATTTTCGTCTTTTGGAGATGGATTTGCTACCCAGTGGGCCTGGAACAAAAAGGCCCATGCTACTGCCAGACAGTGGGGCTCTTTTCCCACACCGAGTGAAACTGGAGCTTTGTTTCACGCAGCGCACTTTCAACTCTGATTAAATTCAACAAGCAAGTGCTGCAGGCTAGACACAGGCCGCGTACTTTTTTAGTAAGGGGCTTGGGTGACAGGGATGCATCCTCACGCCCCCGGGTTCTTGCAAGCTACCCTCACTAGTGTGCCTGAGACCAGAGCCCAGGCACTAGCTCGTGATCCTTGGATTTCACAGGAGGCACTGTTGGCCTGGTTGCCTTCTCTGGATGCCAGATACTCACTTTCCAGCCCTCGCTGTCCTTTAGCGACAGGTTCAGCCAATTCTGACTGCTAAACCGCTCAGAAATCCATCCCACGCCAGGGGCGTTCTTGCTATATCCTGATCCATTTTCATCCCTCCCCGCCCCAAGCCTTGTGCTTGAGCCTCCTCAGTGGACTCCTTGGCGGTCCTTGTCTCCACTTTTTAATTTTCTTCACTTTGCATCCAAAACAATCTTTCTCTGATACGTCTGACCACATCCCACCCCAGCTTAAGCATATTCCACCAGCACCATTTCCTTTAAGAGTATGCATTTCTGTTTCTAGTTCCAATGTTGGTGGACAATGCCCAGCCAGTGGTGGCCAGAGTGGGAAGGTCAGAGGCCCCAGGGTCTAGGAATCTGTCCAGAGTTTGGGAAAGTATGGGATCATGTGTCCCTTTTCCCTACCCTGCAAATGCCTCCCCCAGAATTGGCCCCTTTTGGGTAATTTTTTATTTCATCTACTCATGAGATTGTAAGTCATTTATAAATGTTCACAAATGTTCCTGCATTTTCCCTCCTGAGTCTACAGTAAAGTTTGCACACTTCCTCCATCTTCAACTCAGATCCCTGTGTGACTTGTTTTGGCCGATGGAGTGTGAACAGAAGCACCACTTGCTCATTCTGGGGGAAGCCTTCACAGCCAGTGCCAGACATTGCCATCTCCCTTCCCCTGCCATGGCGGTCATTGGCAGCCCACGTCGAGAGGGAACCGCCACCACTGAATCCCAAATAAAAAGTCATGGGGTAGGATTCCCATTATGGGGCAGCGCCCCATGGCACTAAGGAGCCATGGACATGTAGCACAAGTGAGAAAGAAACCGCAGTTATTATAAGCTCCACGTAGCTTTGGAGATTGGTTGTTTCTGCAGCTTAACCTAGCCTGGTCCTGACTAATGCTATGAAAACCAAAGCCGGGGAGGAAGCATTGTGAAACACATGCTTGAGACACAAATGAGGATAACACAGCCACCCAGAAGGTAACTCAAGAACCAGGCCTTTTATTAGCATTTTCTCCCCCACCAAGGAGCCCAGGTTTAGCCCTTGACTCTGTCCCCTGATGTAAGAACCTAGTTCAGTCACACATCAAGGTGGACACAGAGGAATTGTCTGGCCCTGCTTGAGGTGAAGAACCAAGATTAGGGGGTGTATTTTATCACTGGCATTATTTAGAATTGCCTGAAAGTGAGAGAAGAAGGGAGGAACGCAGGGAGAAGAGGGAGGGAGGGGAGGTTATCAATGCAACTGGGAACTCTTGACTCCCATGGGAGGCTCAACTGTACATAGGCAGGCAGAGAAGCTCAGAAACTTCAAAACTTGATACACATGTATATGCTTATTTCTATCTGTAGCATGGGGGTAAAGCAGAGGAGACATGGGAGATGGAAGTGGATGAAGGGAGGAGATCCTAGACTGGGGTTGGGCCTTGACTTACTTTGTCAGTGTCCATGTATGCATGAATATGTAGCAATGACTCCCTCCAAATTGTAAGACTATGTCAAACAGATAATAAAAAGAAAGAATTGCCTGCACACGTGATAACAGAAAAACAGAGCGACTGTTTAACTTTCTAAATTATCCACAGAAAATGCATCTCTTCTTACCTGCTCTGGGTGATCACCTTCCTCCACCCCATGGGAGCGCACTGCTGAGCTTCTGGTGCAGTGGAATGAATTCAGGGAGTGCTGGAAAGCTGGGGACCAGAAAGGAGAAAATTCCATTAGTCCTGAAAGATTACCTACCTACTCCACAGTGCTGGTTTCTTCTACCACAATAGTTTCTCTTGCTTCCTTTGACTAGTGACGTTCTTCACGACTCAAGACTAAGTTCATGTGTCACCTCCTGTGTGGACCTCTCCGTGATCACCCCAGGCAGATTGCATTGCTGCCTCTGCAGCAATTCCAGGACAAGTACTCACACCACTGCTGTGAAGGGGCAGTGGTTGGTTTATCTGTTTTCCTTTAACACTGGACAATGAATTCCCCAAGGCTCAGGTATGCATCTCATTTGAGCATCCATGCTGAGCACGGTGACTGTCACGAAGTAGGTGTTCAAGACATGCTTGTGTTGGACTTTGCAAATATTCCTCCAATTCCTCTGAGATTCTGGCCATAGGACAGGACCCATGAAAACAAAGAAACACATGCCATTGGGCATGAGAGGTATTTTGTATCCTGTTTCCAGCTCAGAAAACTGCTCTCTTTCTTTCCTGCCTGGCAAAGAGGAAAGTCACCCTTCATTTGGAAACTACATCATTCATCAGAATGCAGTCTGTTTTATGGCCTAAATTACCCATTTTCCTCAAGGTTGTTGTGGGGTCATTGCAGAATGTCTACTAGAGGAGACAGTCATTTCATCTTTGTAATAATGGTTTCTTTCCAGCCATTGGGTTCCCCCAAAGCTGAGCCTCCCATGCTTCATCAACATATGCCTTTGTCCCAGCTGTGACTGTCACGAGAAATGATCCAGACATCTCAAAGCACTGGGGAGTTTGTATTTTTGCTGCTGGTCTGTCGCAATATTTTGTAAGCAGGGAGAGGAGCTATTATACTATGTGGCTTTACTATTATAATAATAACCAATATTCCCTACCTTGCACAGGATGCTTAGATGTATCAGACAAACCTTTTGCACATATTTCCCTGATGGCTGCTCACAACTGCGCCATGACAAGCATGATTACTATTATTATCCCCATTTTACAGATAAGGGAACTATGACACATGAAGATTAAACAATTTACCCAGCAAGTAACTGCTAGATTCAGAGCCTGTATCAGATTCATGTCCCATCAAAACCCTCTATTGCACAACTGGCTTGAGCCAGCTCACCCTGACTTGGGAGACCTGGATATATACCTCTATACCCACTCTACATTTGGTGACATCATGTTGGTAGCTTGAAATCAGCCATGATGGGACTACTATGATACAGGAAGTGGTATGCAGTTGTTAAATATTTACCAGCACAGCTCTAAACAGGTAAGGTGTCTTGGCTAGAAGGTAAAAAGAAAATGAGGGGTAAATTTTGGTTTACCTGAAGCCTAAATTCTATTGACCCACTTAATGAAAAGACCATCCTAGAATGCTCAGAGAGCTCAAAAAGAATTTGAGGAGGAATCTCTCAAATTCACATTCATTCTAATACTTTATGACCTTCCAACCCTGAGGTTCCTTCCCCTGTTCACATCAAGAGCCTTGAATGAGCCAGGCCCCATGCATAGCAGCTCAGGGAATTAAATCTTTAGGTCAAAGCCCCTGTTGTGATTTGAATCTGAAATGTCCCCCAAAGGCTCATGTTCAGAGGTGAAGCTTTTGAGAAGTAACTGGACCATGAGGGCTCTGAACTCATTTAATGGATTCATCCATTGAGGAATCCAAAGCTGAATGATTTATTAGGAGGTGATGGACACTGTACAAGGTGGAACCTAGTTGGTGTGGGTCCTTGGGGATGTGACCTTGGGGACTTTATCTTATCCCTGGTGTCTGTCCCTCCACCCGCCTCTCTGCACTGTCAACTTCCATGAGCTGAGCAGCTTTCCTCTGCCACACTCATCTGCCTTATATCTACCTCACGGAGTAAGTCCACCATGAACTGAAACCTTTGGAACCATGAGCCAAAATATATCCTTCCTCCTAAGTTGTTCATGTCAGGCATCTCGGTCACAGTGACCCGGATGATTGACACAGCTCCATTCCTCTGGTTGAGCTGTGGGACTCCCGAGTTCCTGACCGGGCCCCAGGCAAGGTGTGGGAATGGGAAACCATCAGGAGATCTGGGGGTTGGCCGGTTCTGGGGAAGCCTGTGCTCCCACTGGTTTCTCACTGGTGGACCTGGGAGGAGCTCAGGAGCACTTGTGAGGTGGAGTCTTGCATTAGTCACTGCTGAAGCCAGGTCTGACACATTTTCTGTAGTAAGCCCAAAGACAGAGAGAAGTGGCCAAGGCCCCAAGTGTAAGAAAAGAACCAGCTTGAATCTGATGTCTTCCTAGCTAAATGACAGCTAGTCGATCCATCACTTTCACAACTCAGGACTGGGAAAGCAGGACAGTGGTAGCAGCGGTGGCCTCTGGAGCCTGTCTGTTGGTGTTCAAATCCTTTGCACTATTGGTATGGAGTGTCTTCCCTTCTCTTGTGCTTTGCTTATCAACCCTGAAAATGTATATGTTACATTTGCTCAAACTCCTGAAATTCTATATGCCATGTGTTTGTGTTAATTGAATTCATGGAATGCTCACAAGAGTCCAGTGAGATGGGTATGCTATCATCATCATATTCGCCAGATAGGAAGAATGAGACACAGAAAGGTTATTTACCCAAGGAAGAATGAGACATGGAAAGGTTATTTACCCAAGGTCATGCAGCTTGAAGGAATAGGGCAAGGATCCAAACCCAGGCAGTCTGGTTCCACCTTCCCATGTACTTAACCTTCACTCTACTGCCCATGTTATGAATAAAGGTAAAACCACATCTATCCCATAAAGGTAGCAAGAAGAGTGAGAGAATTAACATATGATTATGTGTACAGTACAAAGAAAAGCATCTAGCCTTTGCTTCTTCACTTCTCTGCACCGAAAGCAGACAACTTTCTAGCCAGATCCATTCATTCATTAGCAGATATGTATGGAAGGCTTATCTTCTGTGGGGCCCTGAGAGAGACACTCTAGATACTGAGATGCATTCGATAGCAGCTGGCTAGCAGGAGCTCACAGTCCAGGGGGAAGACAGGCAAACATGGAACAACAGAACGTGTGCACGTGATGTGGGCAGAAAGATGGAGCCTAGCAGCAAAGACAAGGTCAGAACCACCTCTGAATAGGGAACATGGCCTGTGGCAAGCCTCCTATACAGGTGACCCTTGAGGCAGGTCCTAAAGGTTGAGCAATAGTTCCCAGGGATGAGGTGGACGAAGGATAGTAATTATAGTTGGAGGATGCATAAATTTTAAAAATCAGGCAAATAAACAAGTAGTGATTCACATGTTTGGAGAAGTGTTGTGACCAGAGCAGGGAGGTCTTAGAACTGGAAGGGATTACTGGTCAAATCATCAGGAGGAACCATAGCACCCTGGTATACCATGCTGAGAATATTGGGCTCGATTCTGAGATCAATGAGGAACCCTGAAACCAATGGGTTATGGAACAACAGGATTAATGTTGTCGATCATTGAGAGGGCACACTAGCGCACTGTTGGTGGAGAGGCTGAAGATGTAACCCAGGAGTGTGTGCATTACAAAGTTCAGACTGTGCAGGAAGATGGGGGTGTTACGCCCTTTCCCCCATTCTCCTTCTTTCATTCCTTCCCTTTTCTTTGGGGCTAATGACTGTTAACAGCATAGCATGTATCCTTCCAGCCATTTTTCCTATGTGTTTACGTATGTGTGCATACATATGCTCCAGTAACTTTAAAGGCTAAAGTTTATATTATCATCTCCAGAAAGTACACATGTGCATGGTTCTGAGACTCGGAAGTCCTGGGATTATTTGCAAAGGTACCTGTGAGAAGCCAGTTCAGGTCAACAAAAGGAGCCTTTAACTGTGGTTTGGGTGCCCGTGAGTTCTAAGTTGGACTTTGCCACTTATTGAGCATGTGGCATTGAGCCAGTGACTTCACCTCCCTGGTCGGTCCTCTCGAGGTTGACCCCAAGGGTCTCTAGGATGGGCCTTTGTTGTTTTCACTCAATATCTAGACATCCTTTTAGCAGTCTTGTGTCAGTCTTCTCCATGGAAGCATCCCCTCTCACACACTCAAATACTTTGAAAGGAGGTAGATTCAGTCCTCAGCTCCAGGGTGGACCTGTGATCAGTCCTGGCCAATCAGCCTGTTGAAATCCCCTGGCCTCAGTGACCGAACATGCAAGATCCCCACGGGATTTCTCTACGTGGTCCTCTTATCAGGATAGATAGATTTCTTAGTACTGCATCTCATGCAAAAGCAGAGTTTCCCTGTCATTAGTATGCAGAGAGAGTTTCTATCATGAATAGATGTTGAGTTTCATTAAACTTTTTCTATTGTGATGATTATATAATGTAATGGACTGAACATTTTTATCCTCTCAACAAAATAACGGGGGACTTTATTAATTACAGCGATAGAATTAGCATGTTCTTAAGTCAGTTTTCTATACCTTCATCCCCACAAAGTACACAAAGAGGGCCAGGTAACATATGCATATGTTTTGTTGTGTTAACAGGAGAATACAGAACTTAGGGAACCCAATCCTTTTATAATGGCTACAAAGTATGCCTGTCCATAGCTCCAGAAGAAGACATTTTATCCACTTGTCTATAAGCATATCTGACCTTTGCGCTAAGAGGGATGCTATGTCTGCTATAAATACATCATTGAAAAGACTTTCCAGAGTAAAAGCAGTGTCTCTGGCTCCAAGACCTGAAGAAACATGAGAGACCCATGGAAAACTGTCTTCCTTTGAGCTGGTATAAGTCGCAGACCTTGCCACATTTATTTATGTATTCATTCACTGCACAGCATTGTAGAAGAAAAGAAGCTTACAGCACTTTCTTCAGGGGTCTGGAGTGATGGCTTGGCGGTTAAGGTGCTTGCCCAGCATGTGCAAGTACACGGGTTCAAACCCCAGTACCCACATACATAACTATGTATCAGAGCAATGAAAGCCATGTGAAAAACTCAATAAAAAATGATTCCCTTTCTCTCTCTCTCTCTCTCTCTCTCTCTCACTGTCCTCTCTTTAAAAAAAACAACTTGTTTCATTCTTTATGAAATTGGCATTCTCTGTGCTGAGTGCTTGTCTTGTAACTTTGTTTTTGGTATTGACTGTGTCCTGGAAGGTTCGTCTGTCAGTTTTTAAATGAATCAGCAGGGCTTTATCTCAGTTTCTCTGCTCTTGTTCCTTTTAAGATGCTTGTTTCGACATTTATTTGCTAAAGCTTTAGAATGACTAATCCCATTAAGGTCAGTAGTGACTCAAAAGCTTTACAACTGGGATATTGCTCCAAGTTTGAAAATTGCAAAAAAACCTCTAAACATGTGATTGGAACTAAAATTTAATTTGCATAAACATAATTCTTCATATCAGTAAAGGTAATGATACACTTTAGTTACTATCTATATAAAGGAAAAAGAAATTATTTTTCAGATCTGTGCTGCTGTCAGTAAATTCAAACTTTTATATTATACTTGAGGTCAGAGGGACTTCATGAGAAGACATTAATATTTTTCAAACATTCCAAAATTTTATAATAGTACCTGTTTGGAGCGAAAATTGAGAAATGAATTGGAAATGTACAACTTTTACTTATTTAGACTAATCCCTGAAAAAATGCGGTTGTTTGAAGAATAAGAATTTGAATTTGTAACTGAGGATGTAGCTCAGTGGTAGAGTATTTGCCTAGCATGCATAAGGTCCTGGGTTCCATCTCTAGCATCACAGAAATAAATAAAGATAAAAAGAATGAATGAATGAATTTGAATTTTGAGACATCGATGGGTGGCTGTTACACAGGTCAGCTTCTATATTCACAGAGAAGTTTTGGACACATGGAGAAAATGTTGATGTACATAAAAAATTAGTTGAAAATAAAGATTTTTAAGTGCCAGATCTGCCATTTTTGTTTTTCTTCCCTTTCTTAAGTGTCAAATCTTACTCCTGTCATTATCTCCTTTCTGCACTGAGAATTTCCTTTAGCCACTTTGAGTAAAGGTATGCTGGTAACAGTCTCTTGGCTTCCTTTCAACTGAGAATGCCTTCATTTCCCCTTCATTCTTAGGGAACAGTCTCCCAAGGTAGAATTTGCATTTGACCATTCTTTTCTTGCAATATTTGAAGGTTGCTCTACCACTTCTATCACACATGATTTCAGGTGAGACCTCCACTGTTATTCTAGGGACTTTTTTCCCCCCACATAAATAATATTCATTTCTCTCTGTTTTCAAGGGGTGATTTTGTTGTTGTTGTTGTTTGTTTTATTTTATTTTGTTTTGCTTTACTTTGCTTTTAGCTTCTGGAAGTTGAATTTATGCTGTTTCCTGATTGCTTTGAGTTTATCCTACTTTGGGTCTTCTCAATTTCTTAAATCAGTAAGTTGTATATTTGATCACAATTAGGAATCCTCTAATTATTATTTTATTACATAGTTTTTCAATTTCACTCTCTCTCTCTCTATCTCTCTTCCCAGTCCAGACTCCTCTGATGTCCCAAATGTTAATCTTATTATCCAGTATTTTTCTTTCTCTTTTAATCTGATATTTTTTATTGTTTAGTAAATTCTAGTGACCTGTCTTCAAGTTCAAATTTTATACTCTGTCTTCTCCACTCTGCTATTGAGTTCATCCAGTGAAACTTTTAATTTAGTGATTATATTTTTCAGTTCTATAATTTCCATTTGGCCCATTTTTATAACTTCTGATTTTTTTTTTTTGCTGTGCTTCTGTTATTTTATCATGAGTTTTGAGAAAATTAATACCTGCTTATTAGAGCTGTGTGTATGCGCGCACATGCGTGCGCATATGCATGCACCAGAGATATAACCCAGAGGCATTTAACCACTCAGCCACATCCCCAACCCTTTTTTTTTTTTATATTGAGACAGGGCCTTGCTAAGTTGTTTAAGGACTCACTAAGTTTCTGAGGCTGACTTTGAACTTGGAAACCTTCTGCCTCGACCTCCTGAGTTGCTGGGATTACAGGCATGCACCACCACACTTAGCTAATTATCAAAACGTTTTTGACAGCTGCTTTAATAACCTTGTCAGATAATTCTAACATCTTTATAAATAGCATCTTATTAAATCTTTATAAACAGAATGTTTGGTGTGTATTTTATATTTTTCTCATTCAAGATGTGATTTTTCTAAAATATTTGGGCATTAATCTAACAAAGAATATAACAGACCTCTACAATGAAAACTATCAAACATTTAAAAAGGAAATCACAGAAGACCTGAGTAGATGGAAAAACATTCCATGTTCTTGGTTAGGCAGAATCAATATAATCAAAATGGCCATTCTACTGAAAGTCCTACACAGATTTAATGCAATCCCCATCAAGATACCAATGACATTCTTCACAGATCTAGAAAAAGCTATTCTTAAATTCATATGGAATAACAGAACGCCCAGAATAGCCAAAGCATTACTAAGCAAGAAAGAAGAAGCAGGAGGAGTCACAATTCCTGACCTGAAATTATACTATAGGGCTATATTAACAAAAACAGCATGGTATTGGTATCATAACAGAAATAAAGACCAATGGAATAGAAGAAAAGATACAGAGACAAACCCTCAAATCTTTAACCATCTTATATTTGATAAA
>PVKS010033081.1:0-22015 GCA_004027875.1 Aplodontia rufa
TGAAGTTTTGATTTGCATTTCCCTTATAGCTAATTATGTAGAGCATTTTCTCATATACTTATGGGCTTTTTGGTCTTCCTCTGGTGAGAAGTTTCTTTTTAGATCCGTAGCCCATTTATTGATTGGATATTTGTGATTTTGGTGTTTAGTTTCTTTGATTCTTTATATATTCTGGATATTAGCCCTCTGTCCGAGGTGTAGCAGGCAAAGGTTTTCTCCCATTCTGTAGATTCTCTCTTGATGCTCTTGACTAGATCTTTAGCTGTGCAAAAACTTTTTAGTTTAATTGCATCCCATTCATTTATTCTTGACTTTACTGCTTGAGCCATGGGAGTTTTGTTGAGGAAAGTGCTGCTGACTCCTATGTCCTGTAGTGTTGACCGTACTTCTTTTTCTAGTAAGTTTAAAGTTGTTGGCTTAATATCCAGATCTTTGACCCATTTTGATTTAATTTTTGTGTAGGGTGAAAGATAAGGATCCAGCTTCAGTTGTCTATACATGGCTGTCCAATTTGTCCAACACCATTTGTTGAACAGGCTATCTTTCTTCCACACTATGCTTTTTCCCCCTTTATCAAATATCAAATAGTTAAAGATATGGGGGCTTGTCTCAGGATCTTCTATTCTGTTCCACTGGCCTTTGGTTCTGTTTTTATACCAATACCATGCTGTTTTTGCTACTACAGCTCTGTAGTATAATTTTAGGTCAGGGATTGAGATACCCACTACTTCTTCCTTCCTGTAGAGTACTGTTTTGGCTAGTCTGGGTCTCCTGTTATTGCATATGAACTTGAGAATTGCTTTATCTATATCTATGAAGAATGCCATTGGTATCTTGATGGGGATTGCATTAAATCTGTATAGGGCTTTGGGTAGAATGGCCATTTTTATTATATTGATTCTGCCTAACCATGAGCATGGAATGTTTTCCATCTACTTTGGGCTTCCGTAATTTCTTTTTTTAGTGTTTGATAATTTTCTTTGTAGAGGTCCGTAATATCCTTTGTAAGGTTAATGCCCAAGTATTTCATTCTTTTGGAAGTGATGGTGAATGGGAGAGATATTTCTTGATTTCTTCTTCTGCGGATTTGTTGCTAGTGACTTACTAGAGTTGATATTGTAGCCAGCTACTTTGCTAAAAATCGCCTATAAGCTCTAGGAGTTTTCTGGCCAATGTTATTGGGTCTTCTAGGTATAAAATCATGTCATCAGCGAACAGAGATAACTTTACTTCCTCTTTTCCTATACGAATACCTTTGATTTCCTTGTCTTGCCTGATAGCTCTGGCAAGGGTTTCAAGGACTATATTGAACAAGAATGGGGAGAGCAGACAGCCTTGTCTAGTATCTGAATTCAGTGGAAATGCTTCAGTTTTTCTCCGTTGAGGATGATGTTGGCTATGGGTCTATCGTAAATGGATCTGACATAGTTAAAGTATCTTCCCTTGATCCCTATCTTTTCCAAAGTTTTGAGCATAAAGTGGTGTTGAATTTTATCAAATGGCTTCTCTGCATCAATTGAGATGATTATATGACTTTTTGTTTTTAATTCTGTTTATGTGGTGAATTACATTTATTGATGTGTGTATGTTGAACCAGTCTTGTTTTCCTGGAATGAAGTCCACTTGATCATAATGTATTATCTTTTTAATATGCTTTTGTATCTGATTATCTAAAATTTTATTAAGGATTTTTGCATCAATTTTCATCAGGGAAATTGGTCTGTAGTTTTCTTTCCTTGATGTGTCTTGTTGGGCTTTGGAATCAGTGTAATATTTGCTTCATAAAAAGTGTTTGGGAGTGATCCCACTCTATCAATTTCCTGGAAGAGCTTATAGAGGATCAGTGTTCTTCTGTGAAGGCTTGGTAGAATTCTGCTGTATATCCACCCGGACCTGGGTTTTCTTTTTTGGGCGAGCTTTGATTGCTGCTTCAATTTCGCTATCTGTGATAGGTTGGTTCAGATTTTCAATGTCCTCCTGTGTTAAAGAGGGTATATTTCTTATTCTTAAGAGCTATGAAAATTGCAAAATTATGTGTGGTTTCTATTTCAAAAATCAACACTCAGATTCACAAAGAGAAACTGCATCATGTTCCAAAACACCCTTGCAAAAGAAAATTTGGGCAACCGGAAAGCAGTTCTTTCATAAAATTGAACAGTCTGGGGCCTTAAAGAAAATAAAGCATGGGTTTCTATAGGTTGATTTATATGAACAATGTGTTTAGCCTTCCAAAAGTAAATTTGTATGTCATAATTTCTTGAGTAATTTAAATTTTAAAAAATCAGCCATTTTTTAAATATTCCCCAAACAGTTTTATTTTAAAATTCGAGTGCATGTTATACTCATCCTTGGCCTGCTTACTATCAGATCCATTCTTTGCTCCTTCTGTTTTCTCCATATTAATACGGATGGAGAGGGTTGCTGTCAAGGAGAATATGTCTCCCACAGGGTTTTACTTCTTGGCTTCAGTTTGAAATAATACCACAGGGATTCAGGTGGGAGATTGCTGTCCTGGGGAAATAGGAACAGGAAGCCATGGAATTTTTCCCTAACCGTCCCTAATCCCATACAAGATTACTGATCTCTCTTCCACAGCCTGTATGTTGCACATATCTTGATATTTTCATAGTAAAGCTCTCTTACCCAATGAACTAGGAGATACTTTGAAAGGAAAAAATAAGAAGGCTTCTTTTCATGTCTGTATTTTTTTCAGACTCTATTATCCTACTGCTGGAACAGTGGCTGGGTGGTTATGGCACTTGCCCAGCATATTCAAATACACGGGTTCGAAATCCAGCACCCACGTACACAACTGAGTGTCAGGGCAGCGAAGGTTATGTGAAAAAATCAATAAAAATCAATTCTGTCTCTCTCTCTCTCACAGTCCTTCTCTCTTAAAAAAAAGAATCTAGCATCCTAATTGCCACAAAAATACATTTAATAACAACCTGAACAAATGAAATGTCATATTATAAAAAGCAGGCTATGAATATCAGGTCAATCCTCCAATGTTTCAATTATAATCTGAACTAGAGATGTAGAAATATAAATTTTTCTACACATTCTTTACATCTTCAATTTATTATATTTTCTAATTGTCTAGAACTAGACAAATAATTAGGCAAGAGATAGGGGAAGATTATAAATAAGAAAATGGGACTACAAGTTATTCTGTTCTATTTTAATGCCTTTTTCTCAAAGCTAAGTAACATAATTCCTATTTGGAAATATTGGACATTTTCCCAGGCAAGATCCGTCCCTGAGAAGTGGATGATTAGCCTCCCTCATCTGCCTTTATGAGGTCCCAGTAAATTCCAATCTTCAGCTTTGTCATTACCTAAATTAGGGTAAACTCACCATATCTACATTACAGGAATTCTGAGGACAACAAATGAAATTAGAAGGGAATTACGTGAATAGAATTTATTATTAAATTATTCTCACAATGCACTAGATATTATAAATACAGTATCTAAAATTACCTGGCCAGCCTTGCTGCTGGCAAGATTCTGCCCATTGCCATGGTTCTAAAAAAATTTGTCTTTTATTTTAATTCCTGTGATCAAGGTTTCATTTTATTTCCTAGTTCCAACACAGTTTCATCAATAGATCTAGTGTGTCTAGATGTTCAAGGCTGAGAATAGCATTATTTGTTCAATGTAGCTTCAGGCAATGGAAGGGAGCCCTCTCTCCTTCCCTTGAGTCCTTCTAAAGCATGTACTCCCCTAATCCCAAAGTGCTCTTTCATTCTATTTGCTCATTGTTAGATCTTCCTGTTTATTTACCTTACTTTCTGCTTAATATTTTCTGCTGGAAAAACCCAAAGGTTATGTTCTAACACCTGCTGAAATCTCTGCTTCTTGCTCATTATTGAACACCCTTGATTTGACTCTGCCAACTTGCTCTCCTTCCTACTAATCAAACAGGAGTGGCCCTGTCACACTACAATGTAGGTCTTTCTGATTAGTAAATCTTTCAGTCTCAGCCAAGGTTAAGCTATGTTCTCCACCAATCAAGCATGATTTAAGAAACACATAAGAGAGAACTGTAAGTGAATAATGTTTATTCATCTCTTAATTAGAGAGCAAGCATTATACTGTGTGTTTTATATGGATTGTCTCTTTCGACCCTGGGAACTGAGGTATCCTATAATCACATAGGCTAACTATCAGGACTATGATAGGGCTATAACTTCATAAACAGCATAAATAACTTCATTTCATGCTTCAAGAACTTCCAGAAAATAAATTTATTCAAACAATAAACTGTTCAAACAACCTCCTTCTCAGGAGGAAGGAGTGCTCACATAGTCAAATGGCCCTATTCGACAGATAATGCATTATTTAATTGGACAAATGCCTCCTTACCATTTGACCTCATGACTCTTTCCTCATTATGTCTACCAATCCTGAACTATTATATACATATTTCTCTCAGTTTCAATAAGATACCTGCATTGAAAGTCCTGTCCTAACCCATTTAAACCCAGACTGCTGATCTCTATGAATGACCACCTTGGCCTCCCCTTTCAAGATACTAGGACTACCTGTCAAGCTGCTGTTCTTACTGCAGTAGGAAATAAATCAGGTTTCCATCAACAGTTTATGCTGGTGATACGTGTCTGGAAGAAAATATAATGCTCACAATATTCCTAGTGAACAAGCTATATTATCACTATCATTAGACAAGAACTTGATTTTCAGATCAGTAACATGCTTCCATGTTGATCAACCATGTGGAATTGGTCAACCAGGCAGTCTGACCTCAAAAGTTGCTATTCTCCCTCTTCGCAGATGGTGTAAGGTTTTTCACTAATGCAGGGAAAGTTGTGGTAGAGCATTATACCATTATCTTAACTAAACCATGTAACTAAAAAAGATGGAAAAATAATTTTGTTTCAATATCTCTGGATGGAAATAAATAGGACTTGCATATGAAGAAATTTCCTACAGTGATAATTATAGTGTAATAAATTTGAAATCAAGAGCAACAAATGCCCATCAAAGCTTGAAGCTTAACCATAGTCAAGGTCATAAAATTAAAATGGTACAACTTCTGGATACTGACATGACATTACTACCCAAGAGACAGAATGGGGGGCAGTGTGTACCAAGAGTCAGACTATGTTTGGTTTTTTTTTAACTGTGTCTCAATTTCCTTAGCTGTAAAATGAGAATAATAAAAATAATAACAATAATGTAACATATGCAAAGCATTTGGGTCAGTATCTTACATATGGTATGCATTTGTAACCTGTTTGTGTTTATACACACATATATATGTGTTTGTAACAAATGCATATAATTGTAATGTATGCATATATTACATTTGTAACATGTATAAATTTGTAACATATATATATATGAAGAATATTATAACTGTGTCCTTTTTAAGAGAAAGAGAGAATTGATTTTACTTACTTTTTCATTTGGCTAATGTTGCTCTGACACTTCGTTGTCACCACTAAGTGGTGTTGGTGTTTGAACCCTCATTCCTATGCATGTGAGGCAGGTACCAAAACTGCTGAGCAACCGTTCCAGCCCCTATACCTATGTCTTTTACCTGCATATAGATGTAGATGTCTTATTTGAATTAGAATACATTTGAATTAAAATACAGAAAAGTAAATCCAAGGAAAATCCATCTAGATAGTGTGTTCATACAGCTCTCCACTGATAAAGAAATGCATTTTGGAACCCACAACACCACAGTCCTCTTGCAGTTTTCAACAAACTTGTAGAAATGAAGCTTCACAAGGAAGAGTCACCCCTTAAGGACTCACTTTACAAAGTATTCTTGTGCTAATACAGATTCTTCAAAATAAATATTCAGTGTCATTTTTAATTTAATTTAGTGCTTCATAACACTAGTACCTAGAACAAGAGCAATATCCAAACCAAACCAAAGCAAAACAGAAGCCATTTACAAAACTGACAGATATATGCACATTCCAGGGCAACTATGTGTAAGAGATCATTATATAATTGCACTTATGAGCACAGATAAGTTCCACATTCAAGGAAGTATTTTACTATTTTATCAGCTACTTCTGGCATTCTACTTAGGGAGTAAAGTTGCATTTGTTAGGGAGAATTATTTAATAATTTTTTTTGGAGAAGCAGGCATCAATATGATGGCTTGGATTCCCTGGAAACAAAAGAAATCATTAAATTCTTTGAATAAAAATAATATGGCAACTTTACCTTGGCTTCATGTGGGTGGCGGCTTGAGGTGGGAAAGACTAAAGAAAAATAAAAAGAGGCTAGGGAGAGGAGGTGAGCAAGTAAACTGACATAAGGCGAAAAAGACTAGTGGGTTTTTCTCAGTGATGTGATTAGCAGGAAGAGCTTCAATCTAACTGATTTCTGAGCTTCAATGCAATTCCATCTCCCCTCTTATCGTCCATTAAATTAAGACTTTTCATAAATGCATTCCAATAGTGGTTTCATGAGTTTATCTCCAAAGAGAGGAAGAAGTCAAGCTTAGTATCTGGACACAATATTGAGGAGAATAGGAAACAATCACAAAAGCATCAGAGGACATTAAGTGCACCAGGAAACAGAAGAAACCCTGGGAAGAGTTCTCACAGCCACTGATAATTCTCTTGGGATTTCAGTTGATGCATCTTAACTTTAACAGATAGGGTGCACAACTGACATCTGGCTTATATTTAAAAATAAAACTTATTATTGCTTAATTTCTGCCCCAAAATGGCAACTATATGCTTCTATTGGAGTTCTTAATCCCTTGAAATGAATGGTTAATAAACAGCCCCCTTTTTCCCCTTGGACATAAAAATGAGGAAGAAAACCCTGAGTATTATACAAGTAAGTTGAATATTCTCTATATTGTGAAAAATTCTCCTGAAGTTTTGAAATAAATTATAATCCAACTCTGTAGAAAATAGTAAAATAATACTATTCAAATAAATCCTGAAGCCTTTTGTCTTAGAACTTGATTTTTTTATTAAGAAATTCAGTTGTTGTACAATCAAAAATGCTTCCAACAAAACAATATGATACGTATATATTCAGAAAATAGATTTACTACCTATAGCCCCCCCAATTTCCCACCCTTACTCCTCCACCCCATCCCCTCACCCTCCTTCCCAATATATCTCTATGAATGCCTTAGGTTGTGTGCCACTACACCTTTGCTGGGTTTAATACAGGAGAGTTGATCACCTTTCACATTAGCCTGAGTCTAGCTCCAGCCTCCACAGATGAGTGAAGACATTCAACTCTTGAGTCTCTGGTTTAGGCTAACTTCTCTCAACATGATTTCTTCCATCGCCATCTGTTTACCTTCAAAGGCTGCAATATCATTGTTTCTAATTGCTGTGTAAAATTCCATGGTATATATGTACCACAGTTTTTGGTACATATTGAGCTGCTATGAACATAGACTTTGCTGTGCTGCTGTAATGTGCTGATTCTAAATCCCCTGGAAAAACACCCAGGAGAGGGATAGCTGGATCATATGGTGGGCTCATCCCTCATTTTTTGAGGATTCTCCACACTGCTTTCCAGAAGGGCTGTACCAGTCTGCAGTTCCACCAACAGTATGCTACTGTACCTATCTCTCCACAACCCCTCCAGCATTTATTATTGTTTATTTTCTTCAGTTTTGCCAATTTGATTGACATGAGGTGAAACCTAATGTAGTTTTCATTTGCATTTCTCTGATTACTAGTGATTTTGAGCACTTTCTCATGTATTCAATGGCTTGTTCATTGTCCTCTGTTGAGAGGTTTCTATTTACCTCTTCGGCCCATTTATTGATTGGGTTTTTAGTGTTTTTAAGTTTGAGATTTTTGAGGATTTTGTAGATTCTGGATATAAGAACATAAATTTAAGAGGTTCATTTTGTGTAATCTCTGAATATAACTATTTTCTGCTATTGAAAGTACTTAACTTCATACAGATAAATGTATTTATTGTACATGAAAACTATAATGAAAACAATTTTGTAAAACATTACTTACTACTGCCATTCATAAATTTAGATTCTTTCATTTGTTAATGCCAATAGCACTGAATTTTTTTGATTTGGACTCTGGAACTGGTTTTGCTTCTGCCCTCCTTTATGGTCTTATTCAAGTCAACTGACCACCCTGGGGTTCAAAGTCTTTAAGTTTCTGAGACAATAGATCCACGGTCTACCCAAATTCAAAGCCAGTAACTGACATTAACATCCTAACGGTGAGGTTTGTATTGTAAGTCACCACATCCTTTCCCTATGATATGGAGTCCACATGGTACCTCTGTGCAACACTTTTTTCATTTTTATATAAAGAGAGAGGGATAGTGAGAAAGAGAGAGACAGATAAACAGAAAGACAGAATCAATTTTATTTAGTTTTTCATGTGATCTTCATTGCTCAGACACTTGGTTGTGTGTGTGGTGCTGGGGTTGAAACCCGCGTACTAGCGCATGGCAGTCATGCACCTTAATCGTTGAGCAACTGCTCCAGCCCCGTGGAACACTCTTGATCCTTCAAATACATTATCTTCCGTGCAGACCAAGAAGGAAATTCTGAACTCCTTTATGTGAGGCTATGATGGCTCTTCATCACTTTCTGATAACATCTAAAGTCACTACAAATTAGCTCCATTTACCTCATGCTCCCTTTTCTCAATATCACCGAAGTATTCAGTATCTCAAAATTTCTTCAGGAAATAAAGATCTTTTCATGCATTTATCTCCTTTTAGCTCTAAGAATTACTTGCATTTGAAGTGTTTTATTCCATGAAGAACTTATATATGCAGTCCATGGTGGGACTCAAACCACTCTTCCTCTCCAAAACCTCAGTTTTGTCAAAGAAATTCAACTGTTTGCTCTTCTAATCTCCCAGTATGTATTATATAATAAAAATATACTTTCCTTCTAATATAAGTACTTTGTTGTATAATCCAAACCACAGAAAGAATGGAGTCATTCTGAAAGGGATGGAAAATTTACCACCATATTGTAGCAACTGATCTCTATACAAGATTGAAAAGATTACCTCAAAGGATCCCTTTCCTCTTTATAGTCTTCTAATAAAGAATTATTTTACTATAAAACATTTATATACCTGATACGTGTTTGAGAACTTGCATATACTAAACAATATTTTGGGCCACACAGCTTTAAGGAAAGATGTAGGTATTGATGATAAAGGTCCAATTGGTCAAATAAAGCTCTACAATCAGAGCAAGTTATGGTAGATGATGTTCCAGAGTGAGAATCTATGTTAAGAACAGCCTGATTTTCCACATCATTAGACTCAAGTCAGCATTATAGTAAGAATGTAATAAAAATGATTGTGTCCCTGGTACATCATAACAGGTGACAGAATGCTTATTTGTACCATTGCTGATGCTAATGATGATGATTTAAAGAAGGTGTTGTCTGCCAAACTTCTCCACTGTGAAAAATATTTCAGTTTTAATAAATAAGTACCTCATGACATTATTATTTGAAATTTAGTACTTCATTTTATCAAAATTTTATATACAAGTTATATCATCCATTGAGGTACATTGCCTTTAATATATATCTTATACATATATTTTCCTCATATTGGGAGATGAATCTTCATGGTAAATTCCTAGAAGTGGAATATACAAGTCTAAAGCAAAACTTAGAAAATTGTATTGGTATTGTCAAATCCCTCAACATAAGGGTGGTAGAAATTTGCCTTCATATCAAAGTGTAACAATTTTAACCATAAACTTGCAAACAAAATTTCATTATAATTTAAAATTTTCTACAATCTAATAGGTAAATGAAGATATCTCAGAATAGTTTTATCTTGCATTTTTCAAGTTAAGAATGAAGTCAAGAATCTTTAAAAGCCAATTGTGGGGCTGGAGTGGTGGCTCAGCAGTTACAGCACTTGCCAATAATGCATGAATACACAAGTTCAAACTCTAGTACCACGTACACAATAAAGTCTTGGAACAGGAAAGTAACATGAAAAACTAAATAAAAAATTGTTTCTCTTTCTCTCTCTCTCTCTCACTGTCCCTCTCTCTTTAAAAAAAAAAGCCAATCATGTGTGTATGAGTACATTCATTCTAGACTTTTGCTCATTTGCTTCTTTTGTGTTTCACGTTTTTGGTTTTTTGCTTGAGAGTTTGCTTTATATCATTAAAGTGATTTTAGCCCTTTATCTGTGATATATTTGGCAATATTTTCTATCATTTTAATATTTATCTCTTCATTTTTACTTAATTTCTTGACATGTGGAAGGCTTGTTTTTTATTTTATTTTTTAGAGAGAAGGACAGTGTGAGTGAGAGAGAAAGAGAGAATAACAGAGGCTGGAGTGATTGCTCTGTGGTTTTGGCACTTGCCTGGTGTGCGTGACCATGTGGGTTCAAACCCCAGCACCATATACACAATGAAGATTCTGAGCTACAAAAGCCACGTGAAAAAAATAAATAAAAATTGATTATTTCTCCCTCTTTCTCTCTCTCTCACTGTCCCTCTCTCTTAAAAAAATAATAAGAGAGGGACTGGAGCAGTGGCTTTGCGGTAACAGCGCTTGCCAAGCATGTGCGAGTACACAAGTTCAAGCCCCAGTACCACGTGCACAGCGAAGTCTCAGAGCAGCAAAGGCCATGTGAAAAACTAAATAAAAATTCTCTTTCTCTATCTCTTTCTCTCACTGCCCCCTATTTCTTTGAAAAAAAAAAAGATAATCAATTTTATTTAGTTTTTCATGTGGCTTTTGTTGCTCCGACACTTTGTTGTGTACATGGTGCTGGGGTCAAACTCACATCCTCAGGTATGCCAGGCAAGCACCATAACCTCTGAGGCACCACTCCAGTTCCTGGAAGTTTTTTATTGTTAGAATGTATCAATATTTTCTACTTATAAACTCTGGCAACACTATGAACACAGATAAACGTCTATTTACTTTCATCCAGTTTATAAAGGAATTAATTTTTTAGCTTTAAAGATAGGTTTCTGACTAATGCGGACCTCACTTTGTTTGTGTAGCATCAATGATGGATCTATATAAGCATTTCCCAGCGACTATCCTGTTGCTTGGCATTGCCTATCAGTGGTAGGACAGTGATGTGATATGTCACATTTATCAAATATTGAACTTAATTTACTTCTTGTCTTTATCTATACTCTTTCTATTTCATTCACCTGGTCCATTTGCTTACACATTATCCATTGTTACTCTGCTTTAAATACAGAAATATGTTTTGCTCTCTGATTGCATTAGTTCTCCAATGTGGCTTTCTTCTGTGCTTTCCTAGGTATTCTAGCATGTTTTTTCCTGCAATAGCTCCTCTATCCATTCTGATCCATCTCAGTTAATATGCTCCTTAAAGTATTGGCATATCCTTCCCAAAATTTTGCAGCATGCTTATTAACTAGAATTTGACTTTTGTTTCAGTTTCATCACAATTTTTAAATACAAGGAAATGCATTTATCTTATATGTACATTTCCTAAGCTTTGATAAATGCAAACATTGTGTAATTGAAACTATTGAAATTTACATATTAATATAACTGCTGACAATTTTTTCACAAGCAAACATTTGCCACCACTTATCTGCTTTTTTCATAGTATAATTATTTTTACATGACATATGTCATGTGTTCTTTTCTATGTGGTTCCTTTCATTTTCTCTCTCTCCCTCTCTTTCTACACACACACAACATGAAAATTTATTCAAATGCATCAATATACATTGTTTTTTATTTCCAAAATAATGATATCAGCTTCCAATCTAATATACTACACTGAAGAATGAACTATTACTGAATACTTTCTGAATTACAATGAATAACTAAAGTCAAAGCAATCTCCATATTTCAGTGCTTTCCTTCCCATCATTAGCATCGCATATATGCCCCAAGCCTCAATTATTATAGCTAAATGTAACATAAAATATCACGCCTCAGTGACTGCAAGCAATATCAAAATGTCAAATATATCTATTCTTAATTTAAAAGCAATGCTAGTTAACAGCAGCCATTACTAACGAAGAGTGAGAATACTTGGTGATGTTTCTACTTATAACAAGACAAATTTTAAATGATTTATTAAAAACAAGATAAAAAATTTCTGCAAAGTAGGTAAAATGCAATTATATAGTAGGTAGAAATAAAGAGTATACTCACTCCCAAATAGATCTGGTATCAGTCCAGTACCCTTAAATGTTGCTGATGTCTATTATATCGAGCTATCTAAAACACAATATATGTTCATTTAATTTCATTATTAAAAGTTTCACATCTATGTTCTGTGAAAGGGAAATGAAAAGTAAATTGAATATCAGAATAATGAGTTGCCCTTTAAAATGAGGAAAGTAAGAGTGGGTGGGAGGGGAAAGCGAGGGATGATAGGGAGGGATCTAGGGGGCACTCAATGATGTATCTTACTTTCCAATCACCCAAGAATCCTAATAATAATATGCAATCATTTAATTCTGGAAACGCATAATTATATATATATATATGTATATATACATATATATGTATATTTAGAGAGATAGATATTAAAACATACAGATTTACAAAGACATTTATATCTGTTATAGGGAGGAAATACAGAACATTCAAGAGACTGAGGGTGGGTGATGTGGGGGTGATTCTGTATTAGGATCAAGGACAAATCATATTATTACTACATATGCATTCATGATTGTACAATAACAGAATTCCTCAATAAAAAACAATCATTATGATTAAATTTCCCCAGGTGGATTGTTTTTTGAAAGAGAGAAGGACAGTAAAAGAGAGAAAGAGAGAGACAGAATTAATTTTTATTAAGTTTTTCATATGGCTTTTATTGCTCTGATACTTTAGTTGTGTTTGTGGGTGCTGGAGTTTTAACCTGTGTTCTTGCGCATGCCAGGCAAGCACCGTAACCGCAGAGCCACTGCTCCAGTCCCCAGGTGGATATTTTAATAGTTTTATATGTTAAGAAAATTCAAGATTCTAAATTCAAATAGTTTAACCAAGAATTAAAAATTTTTATTTAATAAAAAGAAATACACTATTACTATTTTTCTTTTTCTATAACATAAAAGTCCTGAGTTTAAATTTTAAAAAATCTTAACATAGTCTTTAAAATGTATTAAATCACCATATTCTAATTTTATCTTTAAACCCTTTGGAACAAAGTAAAATTTTTAAAACAACTGCTATCTCTTCTTCTGACACCAATAACTCCTATTGCTAATCCAACCTGCTCCGTGAACTCACAATTGCTGAATCAGTTCCTGTTTGAAGAGATATATTCATTCTGTCTTTTTCCTACCTTCTATGCCTGAGTGATAGCCATGCTGGGTAGATTTAGCATCTATTTCCTTATTGTAATCTATTTTTATTAATTTACAGATGGGTTAAACTCTTGGTATTAGTATTGGGATTTACTCCCAAGACAGTTAAACCAATTTCCTTTCTGAAAAAATCATGTCTATGGAGACATTAAATTCCATGATCCAGGGAGGAGAGGTGGAAGCCAGCAAAAGGAGAAATGACTGGTGGGATGTGGGACATACTAAGTAACTAAGACCATTAAGAGACTATTCTTCTCTGCTCATGTTGCATTTCCTCTTTCATTTTACACTATATATAACACTAGTCATAGAATCAAAATTCATTCCTGACGATCCTCAATTTTATGGATGGGGAAAGTTCACCCACAGAGAAAGAAAATGATCTGACAAGAGTCATTCTGCTGTGGCCAGAATCCAGATCCTGAACTCCCTAAGAAGTGACATTGCCTCTTTAGAATATTCAGGAGCTGCCAGGTCACACCTAAAACACAAATGTTCCACATGGCTCCCCTCCTCTGAAGCACGTAGCAAAAGAATGAAAACAAAAGAAATAGGACAGATAAACTTCATTCTGTCTTATCAAAGTCAATTTAGACTATGTTTAACAAATAAAAAATAGTCAATTTAGGGATTAAAATAATATATGCAACTTTGTTTTATCTTTTATATAGTCTGTCTTTATCTGGCTTTCTTACTGTTAAACTTTCTTCATCTGTCATGATGTTGGCTGTTTAGAATACAGTTTCTTTGAAACAGCACAATACAAATGAAGAAAAACAGTGAAGTATTCCAAAGCCTTTTTTCATTGACTATATAATTCATTGTAGCAATTATTAGGATATTCTTTTATGAATTTGAATTTTATGTAAATTAAACATTTGATTTTGTATACAAGATTTATAGACAATATACCCAAAGCTTTCTTTCCTAGTGCAAGTGGAATTAACCTATAAATTGCACACAGGAAACAGGCAGAAGCAGAACAAGGTACATGGAGAACAAATGGTAAGGAAAGAAGATGAAAACAAAATACTAAGGAAATGTAGTCAAACATAGTATTTTAAATTTTTAAACCAAAGCAACTATGAAAGAATTTGCAAATATGAGGGAGAAATGTTGGGAGATCTACAGTAGTGTGGCCTCCTGGGAAACAGGAAAGGCCATCTCACACCCCACTTGAAAATATTAATAAAAAGTAAAACAATTGGCTTTCTGTAAGAAGAGAAATGGGATGCTTTCACTCTTCATTTTAATTCAGATTTTGTGTCCTAGAAGACAGTTTTCCTGGCATAAGAAAAATTTCAAGCATAGTGAATAGTCTTAGAATTTGAATTCCTTTTCCACATGCTATAGGAAGGAATAAATTGTCACTGGTATCTTTTATTAGAGGCTTCAAATAGAATTGGCTTTCAGTCTCCAGGGGAAATTCACTGCAGTTTTGATTGTCAAACTATAATAAATTCAAGGTCACTCCTCTCTTAGATTGCAAATGATGCATTATTTTATAATTATATATTCTAGGTTTAAGGAACCAAATCAACCTCAAGCACCTGTCAAAAGCAACAGTTACCTGGAAAACAAAATAGTTGAATTAGGCAGAGTACTAAAGTCAAGAAGTTATTTTAACAGGACTCCTAATTGCAACAGATGCTGGCTTTGAATATATTGGTGAGGGTGATTTATTCATCACTACTTATACTACAGCTTACTTTTTTAGTTGGCAATAACATCCAAGCAACAGAACTCATAATAAAAAAGTGTAGAACTTTAGTGTTACATGTAGAATTTTGTATGAGATAAATATTTGAAGAACTTCTACCATAAGTGTTTAATACAAATATTCAAATTAAAATAACATTTGATTCTTCAGAAAGAAATATCTGTGTGTATATACATGTGTGCACATATGCATGTGTGCATGTAATTTCTAAGATGTGGAATAAAACAACAAACAGAAAATTAGGAAATTAACTTGAGAGCTTAAGATAAGAAACAAATACAAGTTTAGAATTACTGAGGGAATATATATCCTGGAAAACTGGGGATTTTTTCTGTGGTATACCATCACAATAACTAGTCTGTCCCTAGTTGCTTGATCTCCAATTATTTTTAGTAATCTTCATATCTCTTTGTGGGTTTTTGCTGTTATTTATAATTTTGAATAAACACTTAAGCTTTTCTTTTTTCCTGCACATCCAAATTTTTCATTAATGGCTCATGGATAAAAGTTGTGCTTGGAACATATGGAGACTCACTGTTGAATCAATAGGATTCTGGCACTCACTGAAGTGGATTCAAGCAGCTGCACAAACCTCAGAGCTCAATGCTTGCATTGGGTATCCAGCACCCCTATGCTTAATTTTATAGTCATAGTTTTTATTATTTTTCTTAAATAAGAAATTAATTTATGATTGAAGCATCAAGAAATTGGATCTGGCCTGCATCTTCTCCTGGACACATGCAAAATACATCTTTATTCCTATGTATCAGAAAGTAGTTTGCTCTTTCCTCTGGGGTTCTTTATTTCAGTGTGTCAGACATCTAAAGGTCATTAAGCTGGTCATCATGGGCATGCCTGGAGCAGCCTACCAGCTACATGGGGCAGGAAGATCACGTGAACCCAGAGATTGGAGACCAGCCTGGGGAACATAGCTAGACCCTGTATCATATAATAAATGAACAAATTAATGTCATATGTGCTCACAGACTGAAAGTTTCAGTCTGAAAGGTCTCAGCAAGCCAAAAGTTCTGCTAGAAACTGACCCTTTAGTGTAATTTATGTTGACAAGGCAGAGGCCCTGGCCAGAGCACATGCAGCGTCAGAGATCACAAAGCCATTTGGGAACTTTGATAGTTCCATTTCCCAAACAGCACCCATAGCCAAGACCATCTGAAGACACCTCATGTGAGCTTGTTGTCAAGGTGTTAATTCGTCTTAAGCAGAAACTGAATTGGCTCATTGGTAAAACACCTTTGAAATAATGAAGCAGAATTTGAAACTTACTAATGGTGAACAACATACTAATAATATGAACTCAAAATGATATTACCTAAAACAATATGGATAAAATATTTAGCTCTAGATTTAGTCTTAAGAATGGGTAAGATTAGAAAGTGGAGAGAGGTAAGGTGATTAAAGGGTAGAATTTGGACACTAAATTGCCTGCACTTAAATCTTGATTCTGTCATTCACTTGAAGTGCAACCATGGTAAAGTGACTTAATCACCTTTTAAATTAATTTCCTCATCTTTAAAGTGAAATTACTATTAATGCCTACCTCTTAAGGATGCTGGGAAGATCAAATTAATTGGTTCCTATAAAACAATTGGCACAGTCCCTACCTCATGGTGAATACTCAATAAATGTGAGCCATTATTTTCAACATCATAAATTATTATTGTTATTACAATAGAATAGGAAGTAGATAAAAATTAAGGAAACATTTAAGGAACATTTAAGTCTTAGCAAAAGATTTTGACATGTGGTCAAAGATATGTAGGAGTTGAGATTGCTCCAGATTTTTAAATATCAGGAATAGAGTTAAAAAATACTCAATAAAGGTCTGATATGGGAGAGACAGAAAGCTTATGTACAATTTAGTGTGTATATCAATTATACACCAGACAAAAGAAAATGTTTGACTTTGGATCTCCAGTGTTAGTCAAGTGTGAGACAGATAATGGCAAAACATCAACAAAAATATTTCACAAAAATCAGTAATATTGTATAGGAAAACTGTGTATAAAATGAATACTGATATTTAAGATGTGAAAGACAAAGGAGGAACTCATGGAGGAACTTAGGAAAGAACACTGAGAAAACCTATATAAGATTCAAGACAAAATGATTTTATGGAAGACATAGAACACACATTAAGAGAAGCACTGAACAGTCCCTGCCAATGTCCCAAGATGGAGGCCCTCTGTGTCCCTGGATTACACAGAAGAGTGAATTGGATGTTAGTAGAGACAATCAGTAAAGGTGATTTCTTCTACAATTTTAGCTATTAAGGAAAACTGAGAAAAATTTGGAGTATTTGGAGTCAATGAAGGGTAAGTTTCTTGCATGAAAACTGTTTACCCGTTTGTGCATATGGTAGAAGTGATGGGGTAAGAAAGCAGTCAGTCAGGAAAATGTGCATGGAGATTCAAGAAAGATATATTACTGACACATTTCTATCTATGAATGATTCTAGAATATGTGATAATCAATGTGTTTCAATCTTTCAGTAAACTGAGAAAATATTCCATGAAGACTAAACATCAATGCCCCAGACTTACTACAAAAACTTCAATGATGAGCAGTCAAGCCATTCTCTGGGTTCACTAGTACATGGGTTTTCCCTTATATGAATCATATTTTTCTCCAAATTTGTCTTGTTATATACTGTAAGCTGATATATGAGCTGTATTGACTGTGGTATCCTGATGTCCTGGAAACTGAAATGTCCTCATGGCCCCTTAAATATGTGCTTGTTGGATGTTCCCTCTTTCAGTAGATAGTCTTGTTTTTTTCTTGAAATTTATACTTTCTACACCATTACTGCTGACCTAGTATCTCTTTATGTATAATTTTTTTTATTGTCCATTGAGTTCAGAGGTGATTAAATACATACAAATTCTGTCCAGACTTTTTGAACATAAACCTTAAATATTTATTTTTCTCTGAGTATGTATTACATTTCTCTTTTTAAAAATTATGAGCTTAGGCCTGGAACAGCCCCAACTACCTATGCCCCACGACCCTGTTGGGGCCTGTTTGAGTCCCACCAGAAGGTAGGACTACATTTTGGAAGGTTCAGATTTTCAACTTTCAGCGTGGAACCAAAAGGTAGAGCAATACCAGGATCCAGGCAGAAACAGCATCTGGAAGAAGGTGATCCTCAAAGAGTTGGTCCTTTGACTTGGAAGGAAAAACTACCCAGAGAAATGCCTACCTTCCCTCAGGAAATCTCAATTCAGAGATCCACAAGACGCTGTTCAAAATGAAGAATCAAACAAGGAGAGGTTAATCTCAAATCCAAAATTCCCCCAAAAAGGATGCCATGGATAGGAGTTGAAATGAAAACTTTGAAAATATTATCAACGATCTGATTACTAGAAGGAACAATGAGCTAAAAGAAGACATAATGAAGGGACTAAGTGAGAAAGCTCAATAGATGAAAAACTTTATTATCAAAGATAAAATCTGCAGTCAATGACATAAGAGGAACCATGTAAGAATTTAATAATAGACTAACCTCTATAAAAAGCAGAATCTCAGCTCTTGGAAAAAAAGAACAAAACTTCAGACAATGATGACAGGCTGAGCAAGCTAGAGCACACAGATGACAAAAAAAAGAAAAAAAAGAATGTCACAGAATAAGAAGAAAATTTTTTAAATGTCTGGGATGAAATGAGAAGAAACAATCTAAGAGTAATTGGATTAAAAGCAGTAATTGAAACACAAAGGAATGGAATATTCTCAAGGAAATTGCTAAAGAAAATACTGCTCATATGAAAATAGTCAGATATGCTCATCCAGGAAGCTTATAGGACACCCAATAGGCCTAATCAAATGAGAACCTCACCAAGACACATGATATTCAAAACGTACAACAGGGAAATCAAGGAAAGAATATTGAAAGCAGCAAGGGAGAAATGCTAAATCACATTCAGAGGCAAACCAATCAGAATCACATTTGACTGCTCAGTTCAGACTCTGGAAGCGAAAAGATCATGGAAAGAGATATTTCAATACCTGAAAGAATACAACATGCAGCCAAGAATACAGTACATAGGGGGTGGCTCAGCGGTTTCAGCACTTGCCTGGCAAGCGCGAGGACCCGGGTTCAAACCCCAGCACTACGTACACAACTATGTGTTGGAGCAACTAAGGCCACGTGAAAAACTAAATAAAGTTGTTACTCTCTTAAAAAAAAAAAGAAAAAAAAAAAGAATACAATACATAGCAAAACTCAACTTCAAATTGAGGGGGAAATAAGAACTTTTCATGGTAAAAACAAACTTGCAACATTCAAGGGCAGAAAGCCAGCATTAAAAAGAATTCTCAAAGATAAACTCCAGATAGAAGAATAAGCTAATATTCCTCAAAACCCACAAACAGGAAAATCAATAAAGGTACATGCTATCAATAGACAACTAAGACAGCACAGAATTTACTAATAAAACCCAATGAATATGAACCACAACCACATAACTATTCTAACACTGAATATCAATGGTCTCAATGCACCAATCAAAAGACATAAATTAGCTGATTTGGATCAAAAGACAAAATCTGACAGAAGGCAGGATGGCGATCTGAAGGGAGAAGTCTTCCCCAGCAGCTCCATCACTGAACGAGAAATCTCCAACTCTTCTCCAGTATTTTGAAGGTTCACCAGTCAAAGAAGAGAGAAGAATCTCTTCAGACATGAGAAATCAAAATCAAAGAGGTTCACATCAATCCCAAAACTCCCCTAGTAAGGGGGCTATGGCCAGGGACCAGGACGAAAATCAATATATCAATGAGCTGTTAACTAAAAGGAACAATGAATTAAAAGAAGAGCTAATGAAGGAAATAAATGAGAAAACTCAGGAGATCAGAAACTCGCTCATTAAAGAAATTGATTCCCTCAAAAAGGAAGTTACAGATCTAAAATCTGCAGTCAACGACATGAGAGGGATCACGCAAGAATTCAATAATGGACTAACTTCAGTAGAAAACAGAACTACTGCTACTGAAGAAAGAACATCCAACAATGAGGACAGGTTGATCAAGCTAAAGCTCACAGACATCAAAAAGAAAAACAATTAAGAGATCATGATCAGAATTTTAAGAATGTCTAGGATGAAATGAGAAGGAACAATCTGAGAGTAATTGGAATACATGAAGAAATTGAGACACGCACCAATAGTATGAGAAATATTCTCAAAGATATTGTGAATGAAAATTTTTCTCACATAAAGATAGAATCAGACATGCTCATCCAGGAAGCTTATAGGACACCCAATAGGCCTAATCACAAGAGAAACTCACCAAGACACTTCATATTCAAAATGTACAACAGGGATACCAAAGAAACTATATTAAAAGCAGCAAGGGAGAAATGCCAAATCATATTCAGAGGCAAGCCATTAAGAATTGTCTGTGAATTTTCAACCCAGACGTTGGAAGCAAGAAAGTCTTGGAATGATATCTTTCAACTTCTAAATGACCACAACATGCGGCCTAGAATTCTGTACCCAGAAAAACTCAGCTTCAAATTTGAAGGAGAAATAAGAACTTTTCATGATAAAACAAAACTGGCAGAATTTGTCAACAGAAAACCTGACCTACAAAGAATTCTCTAGGAAACACTCCAGACAGAACAAGCAGTTGATACCCAAAACCCACAAACTGAAGAAATTCAATAAAGGTATCACTCAGCAATAATTAACCAAGGCAACCACAGAACTAGCTAAATAAGACACAGTGATTATGAATTACACGCTTCTATTTTAACACTGAATGTGAACGGTCTAAATGCACCACTTAAAAGACACAGATTGGATCAAAAAACAAAATCCAACCATATGCTGCTTACAAGTAACTCACCTCACAGGCAAAGACATCCACAGATTAAGGGTGAAAGGATGAAAAAAATCTACCATGCTTACGGCCCAAGAAAACAAGCCGGTGTCGCTATACTTATATCCAACAAAGAAAATTTCAAACATAAATCAATCAGAAGAGATAAAGAAGACCACTACATAGTACTAAAAGGAACCCTTCAACAGGAAGAATTAACCATACTCAATATTTACTCTCCAAACAACAGTGCACCCATCTATGTGAATAAATTACTTCATGACATCAAACCACTCGTGGAACTCAACACAATAATACTGGGAGACTTCAACACACCGCTGTCACCATTAGACAGATCATCAAAACAAAAAATCAATAAAGAAATCACCAGCCTAAATAACTCCATAAACCAAAAGGACTTAATAGACAAATATAGAATTTTCCATCCCAAGTTAGCAGAATACACCTTCTTCTCTGCAGCACATGGATCTTTTTCCAAAACAGATCACATGCTGGTTCATAAAGATAATCACAGCAAATATAAAAAAGTAGACATCATCCCATGTGTCCTTTCAGACCACAATGCTATGGCCCTAGTGATCAACAGTAATAACCATAACAGAAAACACACATATTCATGGAGATTGAATAATACTCTTTTAAATGAAGAATGGATCAAAGAAGACATGAGAGAAGCAATCCAAAAATTCTTGGAAGAGAATGAAAATGAAGCACAACATATCGAAATCTCCGGGACAGCATGAAAGCTTTGCTAAGGGGAAAATGTATAGCATTGAGTGCCCACATTAAAAATGAAGAGAGATCCCAAATAATAAGCTTATGCTTCATCTCAAAGCCCTTCAAAAGGAAGAGCAATCTAACCCCAAAGCCAGCAGAAGACAGGAAATAATCAAGATCAGAGCTGAAATCAATGGAATTGAAAACAAAAAAACAATAAAAAGAATTGATGAAACAAAGAGCTGGTACTTTGAAAAAATAACAAGATAGACAGACCACTAGTGAATCTAATCAAAAGAAGGAGAGAAATGAGGCAAATCAGTAAAATCTCCAATGAAAAAGGAGTGATCACCACTGACCCCATAGAGATGCAACAAATTATAAGAACATATTTTGAAAACGTATACTCCTCCAAAATTGATAATTTAGAGGA
>PVKS010033082.1:0-22014 GCA_004027875.1 Aplodontia rufa
GTCAGGAACCCAAGTGGAAAATCTAAAATGGAGACAAAGATTTTAGAATCCTCAGTAGCGAGGTTAGTATGCTCAGCAGAAAGGTGACAATGAAGATTGTGGCTTAGAGTTCTGCACACAAGGTTTGGAAGCAAGCAGAACCAAATCAGAATATTGGCTTAATTCCCCTCAACCATTATTTCATCAATAGTGAAACAGAAATACCACTTATCCAAAGGGTTACTGTACAGATTAATATAAAAAGCTGCAAACTTTGTTCACAGTGTGGGAAGTTTCTGAACATAAAGGGTATTCAATTAAAAAAACAACCAGAGCAAACAAAAAACTCTTAGAGAAGTGAGGAATAGATTAGCGCTCTCCCCTCTTCCCTTTGACTAAATAACCCCTGAAGTTCTTTTCTCCCTTGACTGCTATGGTACCCGATACTCCAACCACTCCACTTCTTCTTGACTGGCTTTACCCTTTCAGCTTTCTCCTCCTATTAAATGTCTGTTGCTAAAGCTCACCCCCTGGTCTTTTTACATTCGATATCTCAATGTCTTCTGGCTTCACTTATCACCTTTGTATAGAATGATAGACTGAATCCCAAGTCTAAAACTCCTATTTCTCACTTCCATTTAAGTCTATATTCACAATGTTTCCTCAGTCCTGTGTCTTGTTGTGAGTGTAAATCAAAGAGATAAAAATGACATCATTTTCACTTCTAGACTTGTTTCTCTATTTTACCAGCCATTTCTATCTATAAATAGTCAGTTTTCATTTAACAAATATTTATCATGAACCTAGACTGAACATTTGTATTGCCCCACACATTAAAAAAAGAAAAAAGAAAAAAGTGATATTAGAAAGTAGGACCTTTGAGAGGTTATTAGGTCACAAGGGCCCAGGTCTCATAAATGGGATTAGTGCCCTTGTAAAACAAAAGCACAGAGATCTTCCCCACTTCTGCTACGTGAAGACACAGTAAAAAGATTAAGAACCAGGAAACAGGCCCTCACTTGACACCCAATCTGTTGGTCCCTTGACCTTGGATTTCTCAGCTTGCAGAACTGAGAAGAAAAAAAAATTGTTGTTTATAAGCCACCAGTCTATGGCATTTTTGTTATAGCAGCCTGAACAAAGACACCTACAATATCTAGGAACAATGATATATTGGTGAACAAGACAAATCCCTGCATTCATGGGGCTTTTATCCAGAGACTTTTAAGACAGAAACACCAGGAGTTTAGTGCTACCTAAAATGTGATTCACACACCAGGAACAGCAGTCTCACTTGGGAGCTTGGTAAAAATGCAAATTCTCACCTAGACCTACTGAGTGTCTCGGTGGGGAGGGAGTGCAATCCAGCAATCTGTTTAACAGTCCTCCAGATTTTAATGGATGCTAAAATGTGAGCAGCACTGTTCTAGTCATCTTTGATTCTTCCCTCTCTGTGCTAACAGTACTGACTTTGCAACTTTGAAAACTGCTCCTTAGGTTCTCTCCGACCCCATCTTAGTACAGAACCTTTTAACCTGATGCTTGGACTGCTATAAAAGCTCTCAATGTATTTTCTGGCTGCAATTGATGCTGGTGATATGCCAGATGGAATAATTTTCTCAAACACTGCTCTTGCTGATATCAATGACCAAAAACCTATAATAAATTTTCTATCAACTACTAAAGTAAACAAGCTTCTTTTTGATTTACAGAGTTATATTCATTTCCTAAAAGCTACTGTAACAAAGGACCACAAATTTGGTGGTTTAAAACAGCAGAAATCTATTCTTTCACATTTTTGGAGGCTAAGTCTGAAAGTAAAGGTGTTGGGAGGGCTGCTTCCTTCTGCAGGATCTGACGTATACTTATCCGTGCCTGTCTGCTAGCCTCTGATAACAGCTGACAGCCTTTGGTGTTCCTTGCCTTGTAGAGGCATTGCTCCAATTTCTGCTTCCATCTCTACATGACATTCTGTGTCTCTGTCTCTTCACACGGTCATTTCTTATAATACCAGTCATACTGAATTCTTTCTACTATTCACATAAGAGCAAATCTGTGCTCCAGGGTTCTCCCTAACTTCCCCATAATTATGCTTCTTCCCATTCTGTACCTTTGCCCATGACTCTCCCACTTGTGATGCTCTTCTTACTCGACTTCATTACATCTGGAATAAAAAGACTCAAACAACTGCCAGAGGTCAGTTAATCAAAATGAGTCAAGCAAACCAGATGCTTGAGGATAGCTGATACTTTGCTTCAGGCTCAGGGAGACAATGGAGATTAGAGGGAACTGGGACCTGGAAATTTTATTAAGTCTGAGGGAGGGTGTTATTACTCAACTTCTGGTAACGGCACCATGCAATATGTGGGTCCTGATTGGCCACACCTTCTGATTTTTCAAGAAAAGTTGGAAATCTAGTTTGTGTGATATAAATCTCCTGATTTAAAAATGTTGGCACTCAAAAATGAAAAATTTTAACAACAGATGCTGGAGGGGCTGTGGGAAAAGAGGAACACTGTTACACTGCTGGTGGGACTGCAAACTGGTTCAGCCACTATGGAAAGCAGTGTGGAGAATTCTCAAAAAATTAAGGATGGAACCACCTTATGACCCAGCTATCCAACTTCTGGGTATTTTCCCAAAAGAGTTAGAATCAGCATATTATAGTGATATGGCTTCATCAATGTTTGTAGCAGCTCAATTTACTAAACCTAGATTATGGAACCAACACAGATGCCCCTCACTTGATGAGTAGATACAAAAACTTTGGTACTTATATACAATGGAATTCTACTCGGCCATTAGAGAAGACGATATTACAGCTTTTGTAGCCAAATGGATGGAGATGGAAAGAATTATGCTAAGTGAAGTATCCCAATCTCAGAGACACAAGGGCCGAATGTTATCTCTTATCTGTGGAAGCTAGAATACGCGAGGAAGCAGTATGTTAGACGGCTAAGCTAACAGTAACTTCAAATTGTATGATTCTCAACACAACAGGGGGATGACTCCCTAGGATACTTGGAGGCATAGGGAGGGAGATAGGGGGGAGGGTGTAGGAAGAACTCCTAGGAAACTGGAGAATGGGAATATGGGGGAATCATCTCAGAAGGAGATCTCTGTCCTCCACGAGATATCCATTTAACTCAGGAGTTCTTCTGCGGGAAACAGCATCAGGGGGAACCCAAGCTGGGCATCCATGACATGGCATTAGTCCTGGATAACTAAGTATATATTCATTGGTTCTTGAATGTTTGATAACGTTTCCCCCTCAATCGTATCTCTATATCCATCTAATAAATTAAAAAAATGTTGGCCACTTCTAATTTAAAGAAAAACAAACAGCATGAATCAAGAACAGATAGTCAAAGCTGGCCCAGGGGCCAGTATTATTCATGTTACACAAATATTTCCCTCTACTTCAGGTCCAGCTCAGTAATTTTTATTCACTTCAATGTCTTTTAATTCACATTCGTGTACTTACAAGAGGTGATGCTTAACAATGACAGCTCCTGCCAGAAGGAAGATTCTCATTCTCTCTCCCTCTCTGTCACACACACAGGATACAAAGTAGTGAGTGCTTAGAAATTAGATGCTTAATAAGCACAGCTGAAAAGCATAATAGGATAGAGGCAGGGAGGGAGCAATCTGTGAAGGCTTCTTCAAAGGAAATAACTTAATGCTACTCCTAAAGGTATTACGAAGAACTTTACAAAGAAGAGATTAGCCTACCTAAACTCGTTCCGTCTACTGTTGGGAGTATATTTTTGATGCAATAGCAGAATATGTCTGAATCCCAGAGTTTATTCTTGTGGTTTAGTCTACTCTCCCAGCACGGCCCTCGGTCATTCCTGGAACATAGAAACATCTTGGTTACACGTACGAGCAATGGGCAGGGAACTGGTTCAATTCATCCCTGTTGATTGATTTCGGCCCCGCAAGAGGTGCCGCTGGAGGTCTGCACACAAGAACCGGAAGAGACTGGAGACGGTCGCCCCAGGGTGAGTGAGGGCGGTGGGCTGGGCGCACCGAGGCACAGCCTAGGGCCAAGGGCGGGCGCAGTGCCCAGTCCTGCGCCACCCGCGCCACGACCTCAAAGAGGCCCACCCCTCCCCATTTCTAATCCTGCCTCGGGGGGTCTGCTCCCCACCCGCCTCCCGGGAGGACGCAGGTGCCAGGGTCCCCGGCTCTGAGGACGCAGCAGGGTCTCACCTCCAGTCCAACCCCTGCCTCCCGCTCCGTCAAGGCCCCGGGCGCGGCGGCCTCTCGGGCGCTGCGCCGGCGGCCACTTCCGGCGTGTTCCCGGCGGTCTCCCCGCGCCGCCGGACCCCTCGCCACGCCCGCCGGTCCGCGCGTCCCCGCCGCCTCCCACCGGCACGTGCGTGGCTTCTGCGAGCGAGGTGGCTTGGGGGGGGGGGTGAGCGCCTTCCTCGGGGAGACGCCGGGACGCCCGTCTTCCGGCGGCGGAGCGCGCTCTCCCCGCCCGGTGCCGTCCCCACCGCCCGAACGCGGTTTCTCCTGCCGTTTTAACCCCCTGTTCTCTTTAATTACTTGCCCTGTCTGAGCCTGGCGGTGCAGAGCTGAGCAAGGGCGCGTGAAGTGTAGGAGGTGTAGCTCCGGGCGGAGGAGCTGCTCAGCGGTGGAGCGCTTCCCTCGCTTGCGCGGAAAGTGCAACTTGTGAAGTGAGAAGTCCCAGTCCTGGCCCAGCACTGTGGGCGGCGTGTCAGTTACCTCGTTTCTCCCAGCCCAGTTCCTTCGAAATAAGGTGAGGGACGTGTGTATGTAAAGCGTGCCTGTAGTGAAGGCCAGACGCACGCTGTTGTTACAGACGTGATGTTGGTAAGGTTCCCAGCCCCAGAGCTGTCCCGCGCACACTTCGGCTTCTCCTTGTGGTTTCCATAGCACAAGCTGTGTGCTGTTTCCTTTTGAACACGCAAGTACATCAGCTACCAACTCTCTGCCCCTTAATTCATGCAGTTATAGTTGAGGTGAACTTTAACAGTTCATAACCTGTGTTAAATTTGCGTCCAAATAATGAGCCATATCTTTTAACGGACTTCAGTTAAACTTTTAATTTTACGTTTTCTCTCAATAGAAGTGCACTAAATAAAAGTTATGTTTTGGAATTCAGCAATGTGTTCTTTAAAACTAGATCATGAAAAAATTAAGAGGAAAATATTTGTAATATATATGACAGGAAGTCAAAAATATTTATAATATGAAAAGCTCCTAAAAAACAATGAGAAAAAGACAAGCAGCTCAGGAGAAAATTCAGTAAAAGGCATATTTAAGAACAGACAAGGCTGGAGAGGTGGCTCAGCATTAGAGGGCTTGCCTGGCATGCACGAGAACCGCCACATACACAACTAAGTGTCCAAAAAGATGAAAAAATAAATACAGTTGACTCACACTCTCTGTCCTTAAAAACAAAACAAAACAAAATAAATTTAAAAAACCCAGACAATTTATAAACATTGAGAGTTGTAGGAGAGACTGTAAAATGGCTAGGTCGTCAGGACAGGAAAAAGGGCCCCCTCTAAGAGCTAGCTGGTAGAGTGACAGGGCATGCTCAGGGCCTTCCAATGCAAAAAGACCATGAGGCTCACCTTTGTCCCAAATAAGAGATGGAGGTGGTCACAGGTGGGAACTAGGAAGTATTTGCCACCTTTTGTTTTACATAGATTTTAACCAGTGGTGTTCTTGACCAGTTTCAATACCTGTTTTGCATAGATTTTAACCGATGACTTTGGTGCTTAGTTTCAATGCCTGCTTTGCATACGTTTCAACCAATGATGTAGATGCATTTTCTCAATGCCTGCTTTGCATGAATCTTAATTATGCTCATACCCCAAATCTATATAACCCCTGGCCTAAGCTCCATTAGACTGAGTCCTGCTTCCAGGTGCCCCTCCGTCTTGTGAAGTCTCTGCTCTTCTTCCTAAATAAATCCTGCTCCTTCTACTCCCCCTTCCGGGGTTGTCAGTGGATTTTATTCTTAAAATTCACGAGACAAGGACCCAGAAGGTTGGTGCCAAATTCCCGGGATGAATTTCTACTACACCAAGAGCTGTAACACCCAGCTTTTAGCTTGAGAGCTGCTAACACTATTTCAGCTGCAGACCCCTGCAGCCAGCCCAAATTCCCAGTTTTAACTGGGAATGGCTGCAAACACTAGCAGTGGGCTATTTTGGTTGCTGGAATCTGTAGTCAGCCCAGACTCCATTTGCCGGTGGGAGCAGAGAATCCAGCCTCATCTCAAAAACCCCATATAAACATGAAAAGATGCTCAGTCTCTTCTACTGTACTGGCAGACATTAGAAATCTCCAGCATGGGGGTGGAGCAGTGGCTCAGTGGTTACAGAGCTTGCCCGGCGTGTGTAAGTACGAGGGTTTGAACCCTACAAAAGTCATATGAAAAACTCAATAAAATTGTTTCTCTCTCTCACTGTCCCTCTCTCTTAAAAAGAAAAAAGAAAGAAATCTCCTGCACCGTGGACCCTGGTTAATATAGTTCTTCTCTACTCACCATGATTCTTCATTCCTTCTTACTGACATGTTTTTGTATATTTACCCACCTCCCTTCATGAATCCTGGTGGACTAAAATTCATAGTGCCAAACTTTTCCTAGCCTTAGGGGTGGGGTATACAACCCAGCCTAGTCAATAATGTGAATATCCTGTTTTTGCTAGAGCAGTTGGTACATTGATAGGGAGGTGAACCAAACTGGGCCGGTCAGATGGTTGCACAGCTTAACTCTGCCGTATTCTTTGATTCAACAGTTTCCCCATCACTGCGAAATCCTTTTGTTGGAAGATTTACAGTTTTATTTTGCAATAAATTTTCATCATACAGTTTTTGTATTATAGGATGTTTATATCACTCAAGGGGCAAAGATACTAGCAAGATAGGTGGGGATAGACATGAACGTTAATGGGGAGAGATGTTTGCAATGGTACTAATTTTTAAGTGGAAGTTGAGTGAATAGTTTCATATTTTGATGACTTCTCCATACTCAAACTCTTAACTGTGTAAACTTAGATAATGAATATTTGAAAAATGAGGACCCCTCCAATAATCGTCCTTAGGGCAGGGATGTTTTGATGGTGATTAAAGGGAGCTCTCTTTGGTAGGAGGCTTGAATCCCTTCATTGTCAGTGCAGTAGTTTTCGCTTGCCTTTGTTTGAAAGACTCCTAACTCAACATGACTACTCTATCATAGTTTTTGTTTTTATTATTATTGTTGTTATTTTGCAATGATGGGGATGGAACCAGGATCTTGCATTTGTGTTCTTCCATTGAACAATACCCTTGGCCCCAGTCATAGTTATTAATGGTCTAGAATCGGGGAAATGCAAGGCATTCTGATCTTGGGTTTCTGAGCATAATTAATTTTCCTTCTTCCCTCACTCCCCATAATATTCTTGGGCTTCCTTTTGTGCTAGGCATTGAGGTTACAAAAATGAGTAAAAATAGATAATAGTGGGCTGGAGTGGTGGCTCAGCAGTTAAGGCACTTGCCTGGCATGCTCAAGTACACAAGTTCAAACCGTAGCACATACATACATAACGAAGTCTTGGAGCAATGAAGGCCACATGAAAAACTAAATAAAATTGTTTCTTTCTCCCTGTCTCTCTCACACACACACTCTCTCTTTCTCTTTTAAGAGATAATGGGAAAAAAGGGCTGTAAATGTTGTTGGTTTTTTTTTTCTTTCCTCATAGCAGCAAACATTTATTGAGTAATTACTATACACTGTTGGTTTTTTTTTTTTTGCATGTAGTTACAAAAAGCCTCTCATTGTGTTAATCAGAGATAAAACCAAGGAAAGAGAAAATAAATAAAAATATCTTTTTTTTTTTTAAAGAGGGACAGAGAGAGAGAGACAGAGAAAGAGAGAAACAACTTTATTTAGTTTTTCACATGGCCTTAGTTGCTCCAACACTTAGTTGTGTACATAGTGCTGGGGTTTGAACCTGGGTCCTTGTGCTTGCCAGGCAAGCACTGAAACCACTGAGCCACCGCTCCAGCCCCCAAAATATCTTTAAATGAAGAAAATAATCTAACTTTTTTATCATTGGTTTGTGCTTTAGTCTGAGAAATGTTAACAATTTTATCTAAATTGCCTTAAGGAAATCCTCCAACGTTCATACTTAGTACAAAGAGGCAAAATATATTGGTTAATTTCTGAAAAGCCCTTCTGTCCCAAAAACAGAATGCCCCCAAACAAAATATGGATGGATACTGTGAGCTTTTTTTTTTTTTTTCCTTTTTGGGCTTAGGGCATATTGGGCAAATGTTCTGCTACACAGCTATACCCTCACACTGTTAACAGCTTTATGATTTGTGTTTTAAAGGCTATTTTGCCCATAATGTGTTAACTTTTTAAAACACCACTAGGCGTCAGTGGTTTGCAACCTGTGGTTCCAACAGCTGCTACATAGCACCTTTGTTTTTAGATAATAAAAGTAAGCTTCCTAATTGTGCAATAGTCAGATAGCTTTTGTCCATTCCTGCCCTTGTAACTAAAAGTCTACATCTGTAAAAATATGGTCAGGAAATAGTTAAAATAAGGGTGGCAGAACCTTTTTTGTACCTCCTCTCTTCCCTTCTGCTTCTCTCCCTTCCTTTCCACTGTTATTTATTGAGCACCTACCATGTACCAACATATGCTGAGTTACTGGAAATACAGCGGTGAGTAAAGAAACCAGTGCAGCCCTCATGGATCTGATGGCCCTTTATTGATAGATGGATATGTCAGTTCCACTTTCTTGTTACAACAAACATTATTACTACAATGACTGGATTATACATGTGCATGAATTTCTCTGGGGCAGTGGTTCTCAAAATGTGGTCTGGGCCAGGAGACCAAAACTATTTTCATAATTATACATAATTAACTTTATATAGTTTTTTTTAAGAGAGAGAAGAGAGAAAAAGAGTCAATTTTATTTATTTTTTCATCCGGTTTTTGTTTTTCCAACATGTAGTTGTGTGTGTGATGCTGGGTTTGAACCTGGGTCCTTGCAATGCCGGGCAAACACTCTACCTGGTGCCAAAGTTTGAGAACAACTGTTCTAGGGTATGTATTCCTGAACATAGGTATATATATATATATATATAGGCATACACAATTTCAGTTTTACTAGACATTACCAAATTGCTGTCCAAAGTGGCTAAAGATAACCTCTTTTAAAAATCTATATATACATGGTGTTTTGTGGTGCTTTTTTATTAAATCAAAAATCATAAAGAATTGTGGAATTATTAAACTAGACCAGTAATATAACAGGGATTTGTTCTATTGAAATGTTGATTGAATATTTTTTCTGAACAGCTGTAAGAAATGCAGGACAATATTTGTTGGTTTGTTTCCGGTGCTAGGAATTGAAACCAGGGCATTGTGTATGCTAATCTCATGTACTACCACTGAGTTACAGTCCCAACCTTAATATTTATTTTTAATATACTCAGAGGAAGTAGCTTTGCAGAGTGTCAACATCAAATGTATCGGAAATTGTATTTTTGTTTGGTGGCTCATGGGAGGTAGAAGGGTACAAGTCATGCAAATAAACTTATTTTTTACACTCAGGGGAATTTCTCCTTTCTTCAGTTTTTGTTAAAACCATATTCTCCTAGCACCTAATTTGTAAAAAATGCTGAAGCATCTAATATTACAAGAAATTCAAAGATTATTAGTATTACAAGTCTCTTTGTTACATGAGAGTATATTTTAAGCAATTTAGGGTTGTTTGTAGAATATTTACGTTATTTTAAGTGTAACTTATCTAAAACTTTTGACAGTGTTAAATTTTGGTAATAAAATATGTGGATAGGTAAGGATGAGTGTTACAGTTGAAAGGAAAAGGTACAGTGATATAAATTGGCTCTCCTCACTCTGTATTGGATTGACTCCAGGGGTGTTTTATCACTGAGCTACGTCCCTAAGAAAGGGTCTTACCAAGTTGCTGAGGTTAGCATGGAATTCATGATCCTCCTGCCTCATCCAACAGAGGAGCTAGGATAATAAATAGGCCAGCGTCACCACACCCACCTAATTGGCTCTTTCTTACAGTGATTTTGCACATAGTGATTTGTGCACTCTGCTCTACTGAAATGAAATGTAACTCAGTCAACTTTTATCTATTATGGTAAAGAGCTTTTGGAAGCTAAGTGTCCAAAGTAGGACCCTTGAGTGAAAAGTGGTGCTCTTGATAATGATATGAAGCTGGTCATGCAGTGCATGCCTGTAATCCCATCTACTCCAGAGGCTGAGGCCAGAGGATCACAGGTTCTAGGTCAGCCTCAGCAACTTAGACCCTATCTGAAAAAGGATGGGGGTGGGGGTAGGGCCGGGGGGCCCCAGAGTGGTGGCTCAGCGGTTATGGCACATGCCTGGCATGCGTGAGGATGTGGGTTCAAACCCCAGCACCATGTACACAAGTGTCAGAGCAACGAAAGTCACATGAAAAACTAAATAAAACTGATTCTTTCTCTCCCTCTCACTGTCCCTTTCTCTCTTAAAAAAAAAAAAAAAAAAAAGGACGAGGGGATGGCTCAGTGGTAGAGTGCCCCTGGATTCAACCCCCAGTACTAGAACATAAGATAATAATGATACTAGGACATCACACAAAAGCCACAACTACCTGGAGCAAAACTGAATGTACAGTTACCTTGTGACTAAGAGTGTTCCCAGCAGAAGGGAGGGAAGGTATGAAGCCTTAGCACCAATTTGGTGCTTTGGGGAAGCTGCTGGTGGTTTCCCACAATCAGGGCGTGGTGGGAGGAGAGGAGGTGTTAAAATGAGGCCAGTGGGGCCTGAGTTAACAGTTCTTGCATGGTGTTCTAAGGGATTTGGATTTTTGTCTTTGTAGGCATAAGGATCCATTGAAGGATTTTAAGGAGGGCCACGATGTAGTCAGGTTTGTGTCTTAGAAAGTTCCCTTCTGGTGGGGCATGGTGGAGCTTGCCTATAATCGTAGCAACTTGGGAAGTTGAGGCAGATTTTTTGTTTTTGTTTTTAAGAGGGGCGGGAGGCTGGAGTGGTGGTTCAGTGGTTATAGCACTAGCCCAGAAGTGCGAGTACGAAACCAGGCACCATGTACACAGTGAAGGCTTGGAGCAACGAAGGCCACATGAAAAGCTAAATACAATTGATTCTCTCTCTCTCTCTCTCTCTCACTGTCTCTTTAAAAAAAAAAGTGAGAGGGGGGCTGGAGTGGTGTTCAATGGTTAAAGTGGTTGCAGTGCTTGCCTGGCATGCACAAGGATGCAGGTTTGAACCCCAGCACCAGGTACACAATGAAGTGTAGGAGCAATGAAAGCCACATGAAAAACTAATAAATTTGATTCTTTCTCTCTCTCACTGTCCCTTTCTCCCTCTCTCTCTCTCTTTTTTTTTTTTTTTTTTTTGTTTAAGAGAGGCAGACAGTGAGAGAGAGACAGAATCAATTTTTATTGAGCTTTCTCACATGGCCTTCGTTACTCTGACACATAGTTGTGTACGTGGGTGCTGGGGTTTGAACCTGTGTACTTGCTTGCCGTCACTGCAGAGCCACCACTCCAGACCCCATCTCTCTCTTAGGAAAAAAAACAAAACTAAGGGTTAATTTTTATTTTTTCATCCATTTTTTGTTTTTCCTCCATAGTTGTGTAAGGGGAGCTGGAGTTTGAACCTGGATCCTCATGCATGCCAGACAAGTGTTCTAATGATGAGCCACCTCTCCAGCCCAGGATCACAGCTTCAAGGCTGCCGTTGGCACCTCATTGAGACCCTGTCACAAAATAAAAATAAAAAGGGTGGGGGATGTAGCTCAGTGTTAAGAGTGCCTCTGAGTTCACTCCCCAGTAAAACACACACAGACACACACACTTCCCTTCTGACAACAAATGGCAGATGGATTAGAGAAGAACTGAGTAAAGAGCCTTTTGGTTGAAAGATAATAAGATCACATTAGGCGGTGATGGTGGGATGGTACTAAGGGGGCAGAATTGAAAACGTTTTAAGACCATTGGCTCACGGACTTAAAAAATCCAGAGGTTCTGCCTGTGTTCAGCATGGTTGGGTACAGGAGCTCAAAGATGCCATAAGGGTTTGGACTCTCTTCTTAGCTCAGTGGTCTCTGACCAGTTCTGATGTGAGAATTTATATCACCTCAACTTCAAATCCGGTGGAAAAGAACACCTGCCCTGGGTGTCTCTCCCTCTGGAGATGACCCCTGTTCTCCCTTAAAAATGTATTTCTTGGGGCTGGAGCGGTAGCTCAGTGGTTTTGGCACTTACCTGGCATGTGCAAGGACTAGAGTTCAAACCCAAGCACCACGTACACAACAAAGTGTCAGAGCAACAAAAGCCAAAATGAAAACTAAATAAAAAATTGATTCTTGGGCTGGAGCCGTGGCTTGGAGATTATAGAGCTTGCCTCGCATGTGCTAGTGCGTGAATTCAAACCCTAGCACAACATAGACAGTGAAGTGTCTGAGGAACGAAAGTCACATGAAAAACTAAATAAAAATTGCTTCTCTCTTTCTCTCTCACTCTTCCCTCTTTCTTTAAAAAAAAAAATGATTCTCTGTCTCTCTCACTGTCCCTCTCTCTTTAAAAAAAAAAAAAAGTATCTCTCTTTAAAAAAAAAAAGTATTTGCTTTACCTAAAGGTGCCTCACTTAGATTGCTGCCATTCTCCCTTGAATATGTATCCATGTTCCTAAATACTTCTATCTATGTTTTTGAAAAAAATGTATTTGAATTAATAAAAATAAATTTAGTTCTTAAAAAAAAGCTTGCCCTATTCCCAAAGCTTCAACTGATCAATCACTGTGGCCAAGGGAATGAGAATTTCTAATTGGCCAATCTGGGTCACAGACTCTACCTTTGAGCCTGAAGTGAGGCCTTACACAAATTGTAGACTGAGCAAACAGAAAGTAGATTCAACAGGAAAGTCTGGAACTTTTCCCGGAGGGAGTGGAGTACATACTAGGGAGGTGAGGGACAATCATCTACCGTGGCAGCAGACCTGAGCTGACCTCTGGACACTTCTCTGAACAGTGCCTAGGAAGCAGTGTGGATAGAGGTCCACAGAGTAAGGTCGGGGAAAGGTTGCCCCTTAGTCAGGAGGGAGTTTTACCCTTTTCCCCTCCATTTCCATAGATGAGAAAAAGTTTTCTCACCATGAGGAGTAGGGACAGGCTAACTTGCATCTATGACATTTACTGAGAATATGGATGAAATTATTTTGCTTTCAAAGGGAGAACAGGTTCCAACCCTTCCCATTACCCCAGGTGCAACTGCTCCTCCATTTTCTTTTCCCAGGAAGTGGGTAAACAGAGGGGAGGAGTTGGGCTTCCCAGGTCTGCCTGTATATGTAGGGTGATAACAAGGAGGCTCCCTTTCTTTATTTTTTTAAGGAGAGAGAATGAATATGTTTTAATTTTTTCATCTGTTTTTTGCTTTTCTTCCACTTAGATGTGTATGTGGTGCTGGGGATTGAACCTGGGTTATCAAACACACATGCTAGGCAAGTGCTCTACCACTGAGCCACTGCTCCAGCTCCAGGAGGCTCCATTTTTGTCTCAGTCCTAAAAGTGCAGATTCTAGAACCATTTTATCTTTGAATGTATTTCAAGGTAAATTGCAGACATCAACTTGTGCTCCTATCATTAACTAGACTTGAATATTTACATTTTTTTTCTTTTGAGGTACCATGTGCATAGATTGAAAAATCTTTTTTTTTTTTTAAGATTGAAAAATCTTAAAATGCACATCCACTGAGTTTTGACAGATGCATACCCTGGTATAACCCACACCTGCAGGACTTATCTAAGAGTAACCATGAAAACCAATGGTACCTGCTTGAGAGTTTATCTAAGAACATAGGAATGTGTCTTAGGGAGCAGCAATGGAGGGGAGGGACAATAAAGCTCTTCTCTGATTACATCCCACCAATCTAGCCTGTCATGGTTACAGTGAAGCCCTTAGACACTGCCTGACACAGAGGAAGTATTAGGTTAATGTTGGCTGTCATTAGAGTTGCTATTGCTATTGTTGTTACTATCTGACTGGAGATACTTTATTAATCAGCCCAGCAAGAGAAGAAAGTTGAATGGCAGAATCTAGTCACCACATCCAAACCTGAACTGTCCAACTTCTCTGAAATTGGCTTGAAGTGTATTTCAAAGGGGTTTGTGGGGCTGGAGTGGTGGCTCAGAGGTTGCGGTGCTTGCCCAGCATGCGCAAGTACAAGAGTTCAAACCCCAGCACCCACGTACACAACTAAGTGTCAGAGCAATGAAGGCCATGTGAAAAACTCAATAAAAATTGATTCTTTCTCTCTAAAAAAAAAAAAAAAAAGGTGTTTGTTGCCTGATGGGCGTTTCAGCCTTGAGGAAGGGGTAGTCTCCCAGTCAGCTTGGAGCCAAATGTTGCATGTTTTGTATTGAAGAAGTTCCTATATAAGCATTTTTGCACTGTGGTAGGGATGAGTTATTGTAGCTGTTGAGAGAAAACATCATTGTGAAGAGGCAGAGCACATAGATCATGCAAGTAATAAGTTAAAGGCCCTGTGAATTTGCCTTCTTTTTTAAAGATTTATCTTTTTTAAAAGAGAGAGGGAGAGTGAGAAAAGAGAAAGAGGGAATCAGTTTTATTTAGTTTTTCATGTGGCTTTCGTTGCTCCGACACTTAATTGTGTACGTGATGCTGGGGTTCGAACCTGCATCCTTGCGCATGCCAGGCAGGTGCTGCAAACGCTGAGCCACTGCTTCAGCCCCAGGAATTTGCCATTTTGATGGCTTCTCAACAGTTTTACCCTTTGCATTGTTTAGACTTGGACAGTCATGGTGAGAGCATCTTGCATTAATGATGTGCCTGGTTTCTGCTGCTGGTAGACAGTGAGTGAGTGAGTGGGTAGGGAAAGGTACATATCATGCTCTTAACAGCTAACAAGCTATGGGTTAAGGTCCCTGAGGTGCATTTTGCAGTTTTCCAGGGGCGCCCTGGCTGTCTCATTTCCCCTCAGAGTTTTCTACTTCCTTAATCTTTCTTTTACTATTTTTTCTTTCTTTCTTTCTTTTTTTTTTTAGAAAGAGTGAATCAACTTTATTTAGTTTTTCATCTGGCCTTTGCCTCTCCAACACTTAGTTGTGACACTTAGTTGCATATGTGGGGCTGGAGTTTGAACCTGGGTCCTCCCACATGCCAGGCAAGCATTCCAACTGCTGAGCTACCGGTCTAGCCCCTTCTTCCTTAATCTTAAGGATTGGTGATGGTCAAAGATCCATTTTCCAGCTTCAAGCTGGAAAAGGACATAGTTCGTACTTATTGAAGGGTGTAGCAATCTCTGGAAGCCTAATTTAAGAGTTCCAAGAGCAGAGCACTAATATGTTGAAATTTCATATAAGATGGCGGGGCTGGAATCCCCTCATAACAATGAATTCATAGTCTGGAAAAGACATACTTAACAAGGAAGTTAAACAAGCACAGGTCAAATAGCAGAAGACTTTTAGTCACCACATGGTGCTGCCAGTCTGATGGCAGCTCTGATGCCAGTCAATACTACTAGCCCAAAAGCCCTTGCAGGCCTGGCCTTTGTCACATTATGTATAGTTAGTTATCCCAATGCCTCTAGGGTTCAGAACCCCAAGGATACATTTTTAGAAGGGAATGGGAGTAAATCCAATCAGTGATGTGCCAAAGTTATGTTGTGGCGTTTACAGAGAAATACTTATTCTGAGGGAGCATGTGTGTAATTTCCCCTTCTTAACCACAAGGGCCCCAAGGTGGTAAATAAGTAACATTGGACTGAGAACCTATTGCGAGAGTGGAGATATTCCAACGGATGCATCTTCCATTTACATCTAGGCTATTGGGGGTCCCAGTGCTTCAGATTATGAAAACAAAGAACACGATAAAACTAGGAGGTAACTACAGGGGCATTTCTAGATTTTGTCCTTTGATCCCATGGCTGGATACATAAAGGGTAAGTTAGCCTGTTCCTGAGCAATGATAACAGAAGTTTTGTTTTGTTTTGTTTAAGAGAGAGAGAGGGAGAATTTTATTTAGTTTTTCATCTGATTTTCATTGCTCTGACACTTAGCTGTGTATGTGGTGCTGGGGTTTGAACCCAGGTCCTTGCGCATGCCAGGCAAGGGTGATAACTGTTTAACCATTAAACCACCACTCCAGCCCGAAACGGTCTTTTTCTTAAAGAGACATCTGAGGTCTTTTATTGGATCACAGATATATTCAGCTTGATCTTTCTGGTTTTCCTATATGGGTTCATATGAAGCAGGTTTAATTCTAGTGAGATTAACCCAACTGGAAATGCCTACCACTTTGACTATGGTGGGGGTACTTAGCAACACTTGGTAGGGTCCCTTCCATTTAGGCTATAACTGATTAACTAATTCTTTTTTTCTTTCTTTTTTGGTACTGGGGATTGAACCCAGTGTTTAACTACTGAGCAACATGCCCAGTCCTTTTTGTTTTTCATTTTGAAACACGGTCTCACTAAGTTGCTTAGGGCCTTACTAAGTAGCTGAGGCTGGCTCACTATCCTCCTGCCTCAGCCTCGCAAGTCACTGAGATTGCAGGTGTGCACCAACACACACACCTAATTCTTTGGGAGCTTCCTTCAACTAGTATCTGATCTCTGGGCCATAGAGGAGACTAATTCCAGTAGGGAGGGTTGTGGTAATATCCTCCATACTCCTGCAGTGCTTTTTGAACCTGATTTAGGTTACTGATGTGGACTACCATGTTGCCACAAGCTGTGAAAAATATCTCATTTCAAAAGGGCTAAGCTGGAGATTTCCTTTGGGACCACAGGACTTGGGGGAGACCTATGGGTAAAAAGGAAGAAGTCAAGGCCCTGAGATCTTTTGGCAAAGTTTGCCCAAAGTTCTCTTGTGAGTCTGGTTTACTTTTTCCATCTTTCAAGAGGACTGGAGGGGTGGGCTGGAGCGGTGCCTCGGCGGTTATGACACTTACCTGGCATGCGAGTACACGGGTTCAAACCCCAGCACCCACATACACAACAAAGTGTCTGAGCAACGAAGGCCATAAAAAACATCAATAAAAATTGATTCTCTCTGTCTCTCTCTCTCTCTCACTGTCCTTCTCTCTTTTAAAAAAAAAAAGAGGACTGTGGGGGCTGGAGCAGTGGCTCAGCAGTTGGAACACTTGCCTGGCATGCTCAAGAACCTGGGTTCAAATCCCAGAACCACATGCACAGTGAAGTGTTGGAGAGACAAAGGCCAGATGAATAAATAAATAAAATTGATTCTCTCTTTCTCTTAAAAAAAAAAAAAGGACTGTGATCTTCAGGAAAAGCGGAGGTAGTATTTTATGTCCAGCGCTCCTGAGACTTGATATTATTTTGTTTGTTTGTTTTGCCACAAAAGCAGGCCCACTGTCACTCTGAAGGCTTCTAGGGAGTCTAAATCTCAGAATTATTTCCTAGAGCAGGGTTTGGATACTCCTGCGGCCTTTTCCATCCTAGTGGGGAAAGCTTCTATCCATCCAATAAGGGTGTCGATAAGGACCAGTAAATACTGTAACCCCCAGCAGGATAGTTCTGGGTAAAATCAATTAGCTGTTCCTCTCCATGGTAGTTCCTTTCCATTGGACAGGCTTCATTAGAGATTGAGGTGTGGGATGAGTTTTAGGATTATTGGCAGCACAGATGTGGCAGGATTGGGTGACAGATTTTATTGTTTGAGACAACTCTTTTCCCACGAAGATTTGGATAATAAAACATCCCATTCCCAGTGGGTAGTATCATGAAGGGGTTTAATTATCTCCCACTGGTGAACTTTATAAAGGAATAGTTTATCCTCCTTTTCACCATTCTGAAGTGCCCCATGTGAGCTCCCTGAGATTCACCCAGTTCTGTTCTTCCTCAGTATACTGAGGAGTCATGAGCATTATGGATAAGGTAACAGGGGTGCTTGGACCTGGTTGCCACAGCCTTAGCAGTGTAGTTGGCCAGGTGGTCTCCCTTGACAATATAAGGGTCTCCTTTTTGGTAACCTTTACAATGAACTGCCACTTCTTTAGGGAGGTGGACTGCTTCTAGAAATTTTATCATCTTGGGTCCAAGCTTTGTGAGAGAGTTGAAATTCTTTTAAGAGTTCCCTTTCCAAATTGCTGCATGGACTACCAAATGCTCATTCTTAGAATCAGTATAGGTATTAATCCTCAACCCTTTCCCTAGCTGGAGAGCTTGAGTCAGGTCTATCAGCTCTGCTTTTTGGGCTAAGGTGTTAGTGGGTAGGGTATGAACTACAATCATCTGATACTGGCTCAGAAATGTGTATCTCTTCTGGTTCCTTGCTGGATAAAAGCTATTTCCATCTGAGTGGAACACAATGGTGCACACCTGTAATCCTAGCTTTTTGGGAGGCTGAAGCAGGAGGATCATAAATTCAAGGACAGTCTGGGCAACTTGGCAAGACTCTGTCCTAAAATAAAAAAATAAAAATGGCTAGGAATATAACTCAGTGCTTGCCTAACATGTGTGAGGCCCTAGGTTCAATCCCTAGCACCAAACAAAACAAAATCAAACAAACAATAAAAAAACCTTCCATCTGTGAACTATTTAGACTCTGCATTAGATAGGGTCAGTTCTACTAGAATAAATTTGGGTTATGACCTGTATACAAGAATGGAGGGGAAAAGTGTATACCTCCTCCTCTGATGTTTGGGGTTTAGATTTGACAGGCCTTGATGAAGACATTGGAAGTTTCTAGAGTGGATCTGATATTTAAGGATGTGGGTACCTGTTAACCATTGGTATCCCTTGGTTTCTAATACTCCCCTCACCTGCTCAGGGGTCAGGATCATTAACTGTGATCTGAAGGTGAGTTTATTAGCCTCTTCTACCAGCAGGGCACTGGCCCCTACAGACTGTAAACATCCTGACCATCCTAATACTACTGAATCTAGGCATTTGGAAAAATATGCCACTGGTCTAATGTCTCCCATTATGGGTGAGCTACTCCAAGAGCTACCCGATGTCTCTCTGTTCTGCTTCTTCTGTTCTTGTTATCAAAGACACCAAAAGCCCCATTGTTCGGTTGATTTATAGGCATTTGGAACTCCAAGACTGCCTTTTGGAGCTTCCACCTACGACCTGGGGGCAGACTGAGTTATAAAATGTATGCCCAGGGGCTGTGGCAGTACCTCAGCAGTGCAGTACTTGCCTGGCATGCTCAAGGACCTGTGTTCCAACTCCATCACCACGTATACAAATAAGTGTTGGAAAAACAAAAACCAGATGAAAAAGTAAATAAAATTGATTTTCTCTCTTTCTCTCTCTCTCTCAAAATAAATAAATAAAATAAAATGTATGCCCAGGAGGGCCCACACTTCTGGTAGCTCGGGATCAGTGTTTTTTGTTTTTTTTTTTTTTTAAAGAGAGAGGGAAAGTGGGGTTGGGGATTTAGCTCAGTTGCAGAGCGCTTGCCTAGCATGCGCAAGGCCCCAAGTTCAGTCCTCAGCCCTGAGGGAAAAAAAAAAGAGAGGGACAGTGAGAGAGCGAGAGAGAGAGAGAAAAAGAATCAGTTTTATTTATTTTTTATATGGCTTTTGTTGCTCCAACACTTCGTTGTGTACATGGTGCTGGGGTTTGAATCCATGTTTCTGTGCATGCCAGGCAAGTGACGTAACTGCTGAACCACCGCTCCAGCCCCTTGGTATTCTTTTTAGCCATCCGCGAAGGAGGGTAGGATTTTCATCCTTGTTTTGGGTGACCTCAAGGACTTTGTCATAATTGACAGGATTGGTTAAGTATTTCATTTCCTTCCTAAAGCAGGTAATCAGGTCCCAGCTCTGCCAGTCCTCGCTGCCCCGGATTGAAATGGCCACTCCCCATAGATTTCACTGCCCAGTGTATGTGCTGCGGTGGCATCTACGTGCTGTTTAGCTGCTCCCATGATCCTTTGTTTTTTATACCACTGTACAAGTAGACAATAAAATATGCAGATCTCCCCAGGTTAAATCAAAATTTAACTTTTTGAATTCCTTAATAAATTTGCTGGGGTCCTCTGAGAGTTTTCTGAAATTCTGTCTGCATATGGGCCAGATCTGTCATAGAGAAGGGGGCATGAACCCTGGTGGTCTCTCTGACCCCCTAATTGCTACATCTAGCAATGGGTACAGTTTTTCCTTGTCTGACTGACAAAGAGTCCTGCGCTGGATGGTACTGTGCTCACCAGGCTCTCTGACACGAAGGCATGCAGATTGGGGACACTCTGATAAGGGGGTCTCTGAACTGAAGATAAGTGATGAGGTCCTGGAAGCCTCTTTCTGACCAGTTTGGGGACAGAAACACGCCTGGAGGGGCTGTAGGTCTCCTACTAGGTGGTGCCATCAGGAAGGGATAATTTTTGGATCTGGCAGGGTCCTGGGGGGCAGTTGTTACCTGTGGTACAGAAAGCTTCAGCAGCAACGAAAGTGACTAGAACTCACAGCAGCTGCTGTGGCAGCTCCGGAGCAAAGGAAGTTAGGGTGGCCCACTTAACCATCTGCAGAGAATGCTAATATGGGTCTCAGGTCCCACCTAGGGGTCCATCTCAATCAGTCCCCTTTCAGGCCACCAAAATATGTCACTGGATTTCAGGTTTTCGGATGCAGCATTTTAAAAATGAATGCTGGACCCAGAAAGAATTTAAACACAGGCAAGGCTTTATTAAGGGGTTTCTGCTTAAATCAGAAGGTAGATGTCATGGTGTTAGGTGAAGTCCTCAAACATAAAGGACTAGTTTTTATTTCAGCGTAAAGGCTGCTTACAGGGTGGGCTAGAGTTTAGGAATATTAATTGACTTGAGGTGTGTTTCAAAGATGTTTTGTTTTTCTCAGTGAGCATTTCAGTCTTGAGAGGGGGTAACTGGATTGGTCAGCTTGACCTTGAGTTGCCTGGTCCAGACATGCCAGGTCTGCTCACTCAGCCCAAAACCAAACAGAAAAGGTAATGGTGAAAGGAAACTTTAACCACCGTGTCCATATTGGGAAGGCAAAGCAAGATCCACCTGCTCACCTGGGTTGTTGACAGAAGCTTTAGATTTAAATAGAAGAATAATTGGGGGTGGGATGGGAGTGAGGTATGCATAATTAAGGTGTCTTGGTCATATTGTGGTCTGGTTGACTATTCTCTCGGTTCTGATTCTGTGAGGTGGCTCTGGAAAAGTCCTTATCTCTTGATTGGGTTTCTCAGGATACAGGATATTTATCTATTAAGCCTATGATCCTGGAAAGAGGCAATCCAGTTTCCATGAGATGATTGCTCCTGCTTAGGGAGCTTTTCCTGGAAGGTGTAGGACTAGGACTGGAGACTTCTAGGTGCCACTCCAGGGGTCTGAAAAAGGATGCTGCAAATCTCCCCACAAATCTGACCTCAGTCTTGGTGGGAGATAAGACAAGTTAGGTAAATTTGGAGATAATAAGCCTTGTGTTACTAGTATTTAGATGAACACTCCTAAAATGATTAATATGCCTACATGCAGAGCTGAACAGGTCACACAATTTAATAAAGAAGACAGATACAAAATGAAGCCAGAGATGTGAAGCACTACCCTTTACCCATAGGTCATGTGTAGGCCTACGTCAAGAGTCATTGCTGGCCATGTACACAGCGAAGTCTCAGAACAACGACAGCCATATGAAAAAACTAAATAATGATTCTCTCCCTCTCTCCCTCCCTCTCTCTCTCTGTCTCTCTGTCTCTCTGCCTTTCTCTCCCTCTCTCCCTCCCTCTCTCTCTCTGTCTCTCTGTCTCTCTGTCTTTCTCTTTCTCTCTCTCTCACACACACACACACACACACACTAGTCATTGCTGGGACTGGAGCGGTGGCTCAGAGGTTACAGGGCTTGCCTGGCGTGCACAAAGATGAGGGTTTGACCCCCAGTACCACATGCACAACAAAGTGTCAGAGCAATGAAAGCCACATGAAAAACTAAATAAAATTGATTCTCTCTCTCTCCCCTCACTGTCCCTCTCTCTTAAAAAAAAAAAGTCATTGCTTTTAGCAAAAGCAGACTTTCT
>PVKS010033083.1:0-22012 GCA_004027875.1 Aplodontia rufa
TTTGAGTTGTAATTTGTCCTCTAGTGAATATTCTTATACAGAAGTCTTTGTACTTACGTGGAAGCATGTCTATGGATAAATCCCTGGAACTTGAACTTGCTTTCCAATAGTGTTGAACCACTTTGCATTCTTACCAACATAAAGCATGCCTGTTGTACCCCAACTCATGATGGTAGTGTTATCAGAGGTTTTCACAGTTGTCTAGAATATAAGTGGACAATGGTATTTCATTGTTTTAATTATTGACCTTAATTATTCCATTTAGGCATTATTTCATACATTGAAAGCCATTCTGAAAAAGGACTTCATTTTTTGCCTTTTTAGTTGACTGTTGGTCTTTAGATAGTAAGTATGTTAGACCTTTGATGTTTTTCTCCAGTTTGTTTTTATGCCTGTATAATTAGCAGTTTCCTCATTGTTTCTAATTGAAACAATGTCATGTTCCTCAGACCTTGCTAAGAATGGGTGTTGGCTGTTATCAAAGATCAAATCTCCCTAATTAAAACAAACACAACATTGATACCATCATCCATGACATTAACAAGAATATGCTACAAACTCTTAAAACAGTTTTTTGGGGTTTTTTTTGTTTTGTTTTGTTTTTTCTAAAGAGAGAGGGACAGTGAAAGAGAGACAGAGAAAGGGAGAAACAACTTTATTTAGTTCTTCACATGGCCTTAGTTGCTCCAACACTCAGCTGTGTACGTGGTGCTGGGGTTTGAACACGGGTCCCCGTGCTTGCCAGGCAAGCACCGAAACCGCTGAGCCACCGCTCCAGCCCCCAGTTTTTTGTTTTTAACATAAAGAAATTCTTTAAACATTTGGAGCAATATCAGCATTGCAGGAAAAACTATTATTTCAAGAAGTGACTAGTGAAAGCTACAATTGTATATTTGTATGAGGTCTTGCTTCCATACTTTCTTTTAAAGCAGTGAGTTTTATCTTATGTATGTGACTTTATATATTTTGTGTATGATTTGAATATTCTTTGTAGGTGTCTGATTACTCCCTGCACTCTCTGTCTCTCTCTCTCTCTCTCTCTCACACACACACACACACACACACACACAATTAAAGTCTTATCACTTGAGTTTTCTGAAGTTTGATTTCCAAGTAGCTGTTCATTAACAGGATACCTATTTAGATGGGTATCATATCCTGGTTAGTCTCAGGCTATTTGATAGTGAAGGATATACTTTTCTGAGTTTTATTCTTTCTTTTTAATCCACTTTCTCTTTAGAGTATAATTAACTAGATCCTGATAAGAAAGGAAGTGCATTTGAATGACTTTTTATTCATCTTACTTACATTGTGTTGGACAAAATGTCTGTGTTGGTAACCCTTATGTGGTGATCCATGGATGGGGTACGAGGGAAAAAAATCTGTCCATTTTAAAATCTTTATTGTCTTTCAATTCTTACAGGGCCAATACTCTCATTTGGTTTTATTGGCAGCATTTGATTGTATTGATGATACCAAGCTTGTGAAGCAGATAATCATCTCAGTAAGTAAATCTGATGTTCTTAGATTTTAGTTACATTGATGCATCAGTTGTAGGTGTATGTTTGATTTCACACATGCCTTGTAAAGACTTTTGTCTGTACATCTACTGGTATTTTCTGTTACATTTTAGTTGTCTCAACTACATCTTATTTTGGACATTTGCTCTGTTCCTATATCAATCATAACCTTGTAACTTTGATAGTAACACTGTTTAAAATATTTAAAAGACTGGTTAAGGTTAAGACTTGACACTTTTGTTTTAAGTTAGGGCAGTATGGATTTTTGTTTTGTTTTGTTTTTAAACCATATGAGAGACCAAATAATGAAAAATCAGCAAAGCAGTGCTTAGACTTGATCAGAATTCAGTTGGTGTAGTAATTTTTTAATTTAACACTCTCCCCTATAAACAAACTGCCTCTGCACAGTCACCCAGTTTGTTAATTTGTGCTGGGTTGATAGAGAAGGGAAACTCATAAAGCTCACTCAGTCATGATGCTTATCAGAACTTTCATGGAAGCTTTTATACAATCAGATTAAAAGTTATGACTAAATTTAAAATACTACCTTCATTTTTACATTTCAGCAATTCCTTCTAGCCTGGCTTAATGGTCATGAAGTGGTAATATTCAAATATAGCTTATTAACCCTAAACTTGCCTTTAAGGAAAACTGACCTGTCTACATTGAAACCTCTCCAGAGTAAAAGTTAATTCCAAACTACTTCTCTTTCCTCTACCCTTATACTGACTTCTGTTTCTCTGGTCCTCTCATCTCATCCTTTCCTTCATTTTTAGCATGTAGGTGATGTTGAGGATATGGTAGAAGTTGCATGGATGGGGATAAGAAATTGCAACATTGGTATCAGTGACCGAACTTGGAAATGTTTTAAAAACAAAATAATCTGTACAGTCATCAGTTATTCATCTGAAAATTATACAAACCTGTGTTTGTATAGTTTGCACACATGACTAGGGACCTTAGAGAAATATTACTGACAAAATGGTATTCTTACATTGACAACAACAAAAAAAGCACATAGGTGACACAGTTTACCTGTTGTCAGGTGGTGGTGCTGTGGCCTCTCTCAGTGGCCCATCTGCACCAGTAGAGCTGTGTGCAATGGAAAAGGGTATCAGCTAGTGGAGGGGGAAAGATTTGCTTTCTTGGATGCCAGCTGTAGATCCCAGTGTGTGAATTTCTCATGCCCTTGCTGTCATTTTCCGACTTTGTTCTTGACTATTTTAAAATTGTGATGACTTTCTTTGGGATAGGATTGTGGGAACAAGCAAGTTGGCAAGACTTTCATGTCACAGACTTGAGTATTTTGATGTGTTCCTTGTGACTTTATTACCCTTTGACTCCAATCAATAATGATTGTTTTTCATTCCTGTGACGGAAATGTAAGGCCATAGAATCAGCTAATGAATAAAGTTGTTTCACAAAAATGGAAACAGAATGGGCTATTGAAAGTTGTTTTGTGTTTAATATTTTCATGACAACTAAAATTTGCATAACTGTACTAAGTGGATTTCAAGAGAAACCAAACTTCCTTCAGAATTTGCCAGAATTGTCTGTTTTTTTCCAAAGATTTATCCCCCTTAATGTTGCCATTGGCAACAGTTTTAATTCCCTGTGCTTATCAGTTAAATTCTCACAATTATTTGACCCACATTCCCAATGACTTTCTCTCTCAGGGCAGCTTTCCCTTCATGGCTTGACTGCTAATATCTTTTTTTTTTTTTTTTTTTTTTTTAGGAGAGAGGGACAGTGAGAGAGACAGAGAAAAGAAACAACTTTATTTAGTTTTTCACATGGCTTTACTTGCTCCAACGCTGAGTTGTGTACATGGTGCTGGGGTTTGAACCCGGGTCCTCGTGCTTACCAGGCAAGCGCGGAAACCGCTGAGCCACCGCTTCAGCCCCTTGACTGCTAATATCTTGCCTTTAACTGAAGAAGCTCAACCACCTCTGTGTGTCATTGAACTGTGTAGTTGGTGATGAAACTGCAGAATACTGTTCGCTCTTGCATTCCACCTATCCCACCATCTACCACAAAACCTGTTGCAGAGTGCAGTGCTTTTTAAAAATAACCAAAAAAGCCAAGCATTGTTAGGCGCTCTGCTCAGGATACCCAGACTTCCCCAAATCCCAGCCTGGTCAGCTGAGCCTTCTACTTTTCAAAATGGATGCAAACTGTTTCTCACTTACTTTACTTTCCAAAACAAACATTTATAAAACTTGATCCAGGGCTGGAGCGGTGGCTCAGCGGTTGCAGCATTTGCCTGGCATGCGCGAGTACACAGATTCAAACCCCAACACCATGTACACAACTAAGTGGCAGAGCAATGAAAGCCATGTGAAAAGCTCAGTTTAAAAAAAAAAAAAATTGATCCATTTTACCCTAAAGACATTGGAATGATGCAGCTGGTTTGACAGCGTTGTTCTTTTGGAAAGGAGATAAGTACAGTAACCAGTTGTTTGAGGGCAAATAGATATTAATACATATTTTTAAATGCCTTATCTATAAAATATACTTAAAGGTATAAAGGATAACACAGAACATTCAGCCTTCTACCATCTGACATAATGAAGGAAAACCTGACAGAGTTCAAGCCTTTTGTATACCCTCCCTGCTCCAGTATTCCACACCCAGCCCCACCTGCTATGATGAATTTTGTATTTATTACTTGCACATATTTTCTCATCCAGTAACTGTATATAGAGAATATATAATATTATTTTGTATGTTCATGTATTCTGTGTATGTGCTATTTTGCATGTATTTTGCAATTTATTATGTTGGGAGTTAAATCATCAAGGATCCACAAGCCTTTTTTGTAAAGGGCCAGAGAGTAGTTATTTTAGGCATTATGAGCCACGTATGGTCTCTGTCTCACATTCTAGTTTGATTTGGTTTTGCTTTTTAACAACCTTTTGAAATGTAAGATCTCTTCTTAGTTTGCAGGATATATAGAAATAGGCTGCAGGCTAGATTTGAGCCATGACCTTAATTTGCCCACCTTTGTCCTAGGTCATTTATTTTTCAATTCGAACTACTATTCTAATATATGGATATACTGCAATTTTCTTTTCCTCATGATAGATGTTTAGATTTTTTTTCGTAGAAAAGTTTTAAAATTCTTATTTGCTTTTGCTAGTGCAGATTATTCCATTAATAATCATGTATGTTTTCTTGCACACGTTAAAAGTTTATGAAGGTATTTACTTACCAGAGTTGCTGGGTTGCCAAATATATTGCACATATTCAATGTAGAGTTACATTTCAGTATTTTCCATCCAGCCACTACCCAAAACCTATTGTCTTATACAGTGTTTTTAAAAATAGCCAAGAAATGGGCTGGAGCTATGGCTCAGTGGTTGTGGTACTTGCCTGGAGTGTGTCAGTATGCGGGTTCAAACCCCAGTACCACATACACAACAAAGTGTCTGAGCAACGAAAGCCACATGAAGAGTAAAGTTGATTCTGTCTTTCTCTCTCTCACTGTTCCTTTCTCTTAAAAAAATAAAAAATGGCCAAGAAAGTTTAGTGTTGCTAAGCATTCTGGTCAGAGTATCTGGATTTACTAAAATGTCGTGTTGAAATCAAAGCCTGATAAATCATTCCTCTTCATTCTCTGGTCTTCCAGCCAGATCTGGTCTGACCATCCTCTGTGCTACTTCTGTCTTTATTTTTGCCACCCATTCATTTAGCAGTTAATCGTGATCTGACACAGGGCTCACAAACGGAAAAGCATCCGTTGGTCAAAAATGTAAATGAGTGAGACAGGCTAGGATAGATAAGGAGGTGGGGGACAGCAGTGGAGAGCTCACCTGCCCTGTCCAAAGTGGCGGCCACTACTCATGTGGCAATGTGAGCTCCAAGGTGATAGACTCTCCCTATTTTGTTTTGTTTCAAATTAAGATAAAATACACATAACACAAAATGTACCATCTATACCGTTTTTAAGTATAGAGTCAAGTAGTATAAAATGTATTCACATTGTTATATGGTCTCCAGGACTTTTTTATCTTACAGAACTGAAACCCAATACCCATTTAACTAGATCTGCCAGTTTGCAGCCAAAAATGTGGACTTTGATATAAAAGCACCATACTTTAAAAACAAAACACTTAGGAAGCTGCCTGGTAATACAACCTTCCTTTAACATATCAGTTGGTTTCCACTATTTAAGTCCTATATTTATTTTGAATTCTTTTAACTCTACTGGTTCTGCTAGATTTTAGCTTCTTATGGATGATGTAGTTTGCATTTCTTTTTGTACCCACACAGAAATAGTCACAGAAGTGTGTACACCACCACATGTTTGGTTCTGAGTAATTTATGTTGCTTTTTACATTTCCGTACCCAGCAAAAAATGTGTGTGTATTGTAACTCCACTTCCTGTATGCATCTTTGATTTTGATCTTTAACCTTCCTCTTTAAAAGAGAGTAGGCAAAACAAGAGGGTCAAGATGTTGACCAAGGGCTTATAGGAGGTCAGAACTGACCAAAGGTGTCTTTGGGCAGAAATGGTTTGGAAACACAAGAAGCAAGAACTTCAGGAAATACAGGAGGAGGAGACGGGTCTTTCGTTCTTTCCCTGTTTGTTTGTTTTTGTTTTTTTAAGGCGTAAGAAAACGAAATTACAAAAAATGGTCCTTGTTGTAATTTTCTGAGATAATTCTTATGAAGCATAAGCTAAGTCAAACTGAAAATCACACTGTCATTGTTGGTATTTCTTGTGAGGATGAAAACCCTTGACTCCACCAGCTTTATTTAATCTGTATTATTTCCTTTACAGATAAGGGAATTCATGTGCAGGAAGGTCAAAGGGCAAATTAAGCACTAAATCAGCTATGCCACAGCCGTCTCCTGCCTGTTTATACATGTTAAATAAATTACTGGTACTCTTCAGGTGATGATCTAGAGATCTCTCCCCTTTCCCTTTAACCCAGGTCGTACTCCATACTGTAGCAGCACCTATATACTGTTTTCTTTATATTTTTCAAAAATATATTTTTCAAAGGTAGGGGGAAAGCTGGAATGAAGGTGACAGAGGGGAGAATCCGATACTTCACGTTTAAGTAAATGCCTTTCAGTTTCATAAAATTGTATTTATAAATATTACAGACTGAAAATTTTAAACGTGAGTTTAGATTCTAAATTCCTTAGTTACAAACCAAAAGGCAGTAAAGATCGGTGGATTTGGAGTCTAGTCCTTAAATATATTTTTGCATGGATTTTATGCGTTTCTTGACATTCTAGCTTCTTGTATTCCAAAACCATTTCTTCCCAAGTCATATATATTGGATTAGTCCTAGAGTAACCATTTTATTTGTTCACAGTATGTCCTCTTGTTTTGTTCTGTCATATCTCTCAGAAAAGTGAGTCTTAAAGATTAATTCCAGAGTCTTTTTTTTTTTCTTTTTTAAAGTACAGCAAAGGGTTGTTAAACTGTGGGAATAAATTGGCCCAACCTATGTATCATTCTCAGCCCCTTCTTTCAATGAATTAGCAGTTTAAAGAGCATATTTTATACATCTGTCCTCTTGTATGAGTTGCCTGAAGTTCCCATCAAACGAATCCAGTTTTGTGCTTGTTACTTAAACACGAGCTCCCTATCCTGTAATAAGTTCTGTACATTTTTTTTTCTGTCTTCCCTTGTATTACTGAAATTTTACGTTCATTTTTTCCTGGGTGATTGAAATTATATATCCATTTTGAGATGATTAGGTTTATTCAATCTATTCTGAAAACTTGTATGTTTTATGTAGGAATCATTATGGTGTGACCTTAAACTTCAGAAATATTTAGGAGAGCTAAGTGAGGGTTGAAGTTATGTCAACAGGGCACAGTGGTGTGAAGGTCATTTAAAAGGATAGATGTACAACTCTCAGCAGTGTCTGGTTCTTAGTAAGCACTTAACAGGTGTTAGCTACTGTTACTAATTACAAGAAACAGACGTCTATGCAAAAAAAGAGGAAGATTGAGATTTTTAAAAAAGAAACATAGTATGTGGAAATCTGGAGTTTCATCACCAGCCATGGAATCTTGGATTTTGCTTTACTGTGTCATCATGGTTGGTAACTTAGTTAAATTTAGTTCACTTCCTTGTAGTGAAATTGCCAATTTTATCATGATGAATAGACATTTTAGAAGAGCAAATCTGAATATGTCATCTCATAAATAACTCCTCTTCATAGGAGTTTTTATGATTTCTTTGAAAGAGACTAGATTTACAGTCAGGGAACTCGGACTGGACTGGTCAGGGTCCTACCACTGATTCTGCATGTCCTCTGGCAAGACCCCTCTCTCCTTTCTGAGCACCTAGTCTGTAAACCTGGCTAGTTGAACTGAATTCTTCCTGTGGCCCCAACCAGTTCTAAGAATCTGTGATGCTCAGACACATATGTATTTGAATATTTATAAAGTTTGTACAACTTAAGAGGGAGAAGCCAAGAATTTTTCTTTGTGTTTTCTCCATTAAAAAATTAAGGAATTTTTAAACCCTTACTTTCTGTCTTTGAAAACATCAGCAGATTTACATAGGACCTCATTTGGGTTGGAGCATCGCTGTATTTGTCACTTAGATTGCAGCCACTAGAAAAGAAGGTTCCTGTGCATGGGTATGTTGACTGAAAATGCCACACAGGGTAATTTGTAACTGCTCAGTGGCATCTTTCTGGATTTACTTTCCCTTCCCACTCAGTTGTTTTTCACAGCAATAATTAAATAGCCTTCTTTAGCCATGAATAAGCAACCTAACTTTAAAAACCTTTGTTCACTTGTTGTGTTTAACAGTTTGTCTCCCTCACCTACAGCTCATTAAGGAAGTTCTCAGAAGGATATTCTTCATTTAGCCTACATTTAAGTGCAGCTGCAAATTAACAATGTACTCCGTAACCCCAGCAGGCAATGTCTCTAGGAATAGTGGCCTCAGTGGTCAAAATGAATGAAGATAATACCTTTAAATATTTTTTAAGTCCTTGAGCTTGGTCAGTGAATATAAATGGATTATTCAGTGATGCTAGTCACAATAGAGAATTGACTTCTGTATTCAAATATAAATCTCTTTGTGTTTTAATGAGACAGTTTTACTGTACTTTCTATTCAGTACACTGGGGGAAAAAAGTTATTACCATTCACCTCTCCAGCTGTACTTTACAAATGTGGATAAAGATTCATTTTTTGGTTTCTAATTTTATAGGAAATTATCAGTTCCTTGCCAAACATAGTAAATGACAAGTATGGAAGGAAGGTTCTGTTGTATTTACTGAGTCCCAGAGATCCTGCACATACAGTACGGGAAATCATCGAAGTACTGCAAAAAGGAGATGGTAATGCACACAGGTAAAAGCCAGAAGAATGGTTTCACTCCTTCATTCCTCTGCTTTGACTGTTCATTAAATCTGAGTAGTGTATGCTTCCAGAAATCCAGTCCACACATCCATACCCTCTTTCTTTCTAAAAACTTCTCAAAAGATAAATTCTGTGCTTTGGGTTTTTTGTTTTTTTTGTTGTTGTTGTTGTTTGTTTTAAAGAGGGAGAAAGGAAAAGAGAATCGATTTTTTATTTATTCATCTGGCCTCTGTTTCTCAGACACTTAGTTGTGTGTGTTGTGCTAGGGTTTGAACCCAGGTCCTAGTGCATGCCAGGCAAGCCACTGAGCCACCGTTCCAGACCCTAAATTCTGTTTTTAAACCTATAGTTTAGACAGCTCCTATCTTGACAAGGAAATAAAAGTGTCATGCCAAAAGAATTCCTCCAAGCACCTGACTCATAGTGGGCATTCAGGTGCATGGTTTGTACTTGTTTTGTTTGGGTTTATTTTCAAAACTACTGGTATTGTTGTTTTGAGTACCTGAGGGAGAAGAGTCCATGAAGTAGTCTGAGTATGTTTTCTTATGGAATTATTTGTTATTTGGAGGATTGATTGGGTTTTTGTTTGGGTATTTCGTTGTTGTATTGCATGAGCCAAATTCCATTTATTGAGTGCTTATTCTATGCCAGGTACTATTCAGTTTCTGGGGATGGGAAGATGAAAAGTAGGATTTACCCTCAAATTATTCATTTATGCTCAGTAGAATTGTGGACATTTACAGAGTATGACGCAGACTATGATAATTTCTAGAAGTTTTGTGGCAGTAAGATCACCCTATTTCTTTTGCTGCTTATCTTACCTTAATACCTCATTCAATATATTTCTACAGTAAGAAAGACACACACATCCGCCGTCGTGAGCTCTTAGAATCCATTTCTCCAGCTTTGTTAAGCTACCTGCAAAAACACTCCCAAGAGGTGGTGCTAGATAAGTCTGCATGTGTGTTGGTGTCTGACATTCTGGGATCTGCCACTGGAGACGTTCAGCCTGCCATGGATGCCATCGCCAGGTTGGCAGCAGTGGAACTACATCCTGGTGGCAAGGACGGAGAGGTAATGTGCTATTGTAAGACAGGCAGAAAAGCTGCAGGGGTTGTAACAAGTCAAGTCAGCAAGAACATCACTACAAAAAGAGTTTTAACAGTGAGGCTCTCAACTCACCTCATATTGACAGTACAAGGTGACATGCCATTATACATTATAGTACTTGTCTTTTTCCATGTTGTGCATGATTGGCCCCATATTATCTTTCCAAAATATTCCATACTCTAGTTTCTATTTTAAATTTCCTATGGATATTGGCTTCTCCCTTTAGCTGCCTCATTTCTCCCCTGTGTACTGTCTATTAAAAGCCTTACTCATTCAAAGTCCTCAGAAACTTCCATGAATTCTTCCCTAATTTCTCTTCATTAAAAAATACTTCCTCATTCATATTGATCCCGCCAATATTGGGCCTCATATTATTCTTTATTACATCTTAAGTTCACTTAATCGTGCACCTGTTATGTTTTAGATAGTGGCCAGCATTGCTCTCCCCAAAACTTTCTATTTCTTTTTTTAAATATTTATATAAATATTTAAGTTAGCATTTAAATGAAAGCTCTGAAGAACAAGTATAGGTTTTAGGGAATTGTGTAAGAGCCATCTACCCCCCAAGAAGGCCTTCTGAAGGGGGTGGGGAACTAAACTGATACCTGAAGGATTAGTAACTCAACAAGAAATGGAAGAAGATTCTATGCGGAGGGACTAGTGAGTGCAGCAGCCCTAATGAGTAAGGAATGGGGAAGCCTTTTTGAGAACAGGCAGATGGGGTGGGGAATGGAAATTGGCAAGCAGAGGAAAAGGAAAGCAGAGGCCAGATCATATAGGACCTTTGTCTTGCACTGGCTTGTAAGCTCCCAAAGCTCCTAACAAACAGATATTTATAGGGACTCTACTGTTTTCTAAGGCAATGGCCTCTGCTTTCACCTAGTGTCGCAAAGCCTTTATCTCAGTTCTCACTGTAGCCTTTCATTATTAATCTGTAGTATTGCAGTTTGAAGATATGAAATTATTCAAGTTCTTTTCCTTTATTCATTAATCAGAAATGCAATAAATAAAATGACAATTTCTGCCCTTAGAACCTAGGGTCCATTGGAAAGACATATGCAGGCAAGGTGTTGAAACTAGTAAAAGGAAATTGTCATACTGAATTATGTTCAGGATGTGAGGGAAACTAAATGGTAGGTAATTTCACTTCAGAGCCAAGGACCTCTAACTAGTACTATGGACAGTTGCTCTAGAGAGGAGTGCTTTGGCTGCAAATTAAAAAGTGTCTCTTAGTAGCAGTTAAGTACTTAATTACCATAATAATAAAAGTGGTACCACACAGTGCCAGATTCTAACTTCCTGGCACACTCTACCATCTTTATAGCTACTTTTGATTTGTGGTTAACTTTCATACCTTTAGCCCAAGTCTACACATCAGGGTCACAAGCAGGAAATAGAGAGCAGGAGCAATGAGCCTCTTCCTCATGTGACTGGCAGGTCCCCAGACAAGCTTCCTTAACATTTTATTGGCTAGAACTAAGTCACATTCACTTCTGGACCAATCTCTGGCAGAAGCTGTTTGATGAACAAGACTGCTTCATACCAGTTAGGAGGTATCCCCTGATAGTGGAGAAGGTGAGTGACTGGATGTGATGTCAGCAGGAAAGAAAGTTGGGAAGGGAGGTGCTGTTGAGTAAATAGGATCCCTTTGCATAGCAGCAATTATATTGTATTCATCTTTAATTCCCTCTAATCATCTGGGTCAAAGCCTAGTGCTTGGAAAATGTTTTGTACCAATGTGTATTTGCTTCTGAATAAAACCAGTGCCATGTACTTAGTGCATGGTGGTACTTTTGATAACTAGAATTGGAGGTGGGAAATGGGTCTTAGCAGCCTTGGCCTCTGCCCTCCTGAAGCGGTTAGTATTACCAAGTGAGAATGAGGAGTGCATCACATAAATTTTTCTGTAAGATTGTGTCCCTTGTCTCCCATACTCCATACAAGGAGACCCCAGGTACTGTGGAAAAAATTGATGTGGCCTGTGAAAAGGAGTCAAGTTGAGCTGGAAAAGTTTCTCTTGGCCAGCTCATCAAACCGTTGTAGTCATGTGTGTTTAAACATCAATCATCCAACATTAGGTTTGAATGTTTCTGCTCTGGTGTTCTGTCCCAGAGGTTTATTTACATCTCAGAACTGCATATTGCCTCCGGAAAAGTCGTGAACATGATTTTAGTTGAGTATGGTGGTGCTGCTGTTTGGACTGGAACAAGGGAGCCAAGTCTGACCTGCTTTGCAGGAGCTCCATTCTTGCATAACTGTGTTCATTTCAGCCTGGGCAGTAGAACAGATCGCTAGCCCCTCTAGAAATGCTGAGTATTCCAGATAAAGACTTCTTAAGCCGGAGGAACTTGACACTTGACTATATCCTTATCTGTGTGTGGTGCTATAGGTCAAGTTGTGGGCCAAAGCATGGGTGAAAACAGATGTTTAAATTAATCTGTTCTTGATCCCTGGTAGCTTCATGTTGCAGAACATCCTGCAGGACATCTAGTTCTGAAGTGGTTAATAGAGCAAGATAAAAAGATGAAAGAAAACGGAAGAGAAGGTAGGCCATGCAACTTGACCTTTTCTCGTGTTTAATGTGGAATTTCTATAATTCCTGGCATCCCTGAACTATACACTGGTCATTTAAGTTCACATGAAGCTTGTCAGGTGTGCAGAAATAGTCTTTACAAATACTTTTTCCTCTAGAAATTTGTGCCCAAGAATCCTTTATTCCCCCCCCCCTCTTTCCCACCCTCCCTCATATTTTTTTCTCTTCCTTCCTCTGCTACTTCAGACTTTGAACCATACCTGGTCATTGGCCTGAAATGCGGTCACAGTGCTTGCCTAGCATGCGCGAGGACGCGAATTCAAACCCCAGCACCACATACACATTCTCGGAGCAATGAAAGCTTCATAAAAAAACTAAATAAAAATTCTTCCTTTCACTGTCGTTCTTTAAAAGAAAAAAAAAAAGAAAGAATTTGTTGTTTCTCTTGGGTAATTACTGCTAAACAAACCTTACTATTTGGATCAGAGTTAAATGAAGTGGCTGAATTAATACATTTTACAAACTTGGAATAGGATTTTTAGTGTTAAGGGAGATTGGATAAGAAGTCATTTTATTAGCTGTTTTTTTTTTTTTTTTAACTAAAACTTTTGCAAGTTTAGGGGTGGGAAAGAAAAAGATTGGGGGTTTATTATAATGTTTGCTAAGTTTCAATATATCTTTACAGTGTGTTTTGCAAAAACACTTGTAGAACATGTTGGTATGAAGAACCTGAAGTCCTGGGCTAGTGTAAATCGAGGTGCCATTATTCTTTCCAGGTAGGTAGAATGACTGTCTTGTCGGGTCAGGACCTAGTCAGGCAAAAAACACTTCCTTCCCTTTTAACTCACAGTATCTATTCCCAGTAATCTGGTATTAGTCTGTCACCCTTAGTCTAAACAAGTACATGAATTATTAGAAAGCAAATGTAACTTTTTCACTTAGTCACTGAGGATTTCCTTCACTGCCATCTCTTGGATATCAAGATCACAAATGACATTCTCAAGGCATCACATGATGATTTTGACCAAAACATCATTATATGTGTTTTTAATAAGTAATTTCTATCCCTAAGAAAACAGTGACAAAGCTGTTTTTAAGTCATGCCTAACTTTACGTATTATTTTCTTTGTTTGTAGTGATTCTAAAGGATTAGAACAGCATTTGTTACTAAAACCTGTGTGGTAATTGTTTCTAATGTAACATGAGAGAAAATGATGATTGAGGCCTGTCTTAGATATTGTTCTCTCGACTTAATGTTGAGTTTGTAATTTATAGGTCATTGAAATTTCCATGCACTTTAGGCCCAGCTGAAACCCTCTTTTAAGACATTTGTTTTAAGGGCTGGAGTGGTGGCACAGCAGTTATGGCGCTTGCCTGGCATGCACAGGTATGTGAGTTCAAACCCCAGCACCACGTACGCAACGAAGTCTCGGAGCAACAACAGGCACATGAAAAACTAATGAAAATTGTTTCTCTCTCTCTCACACTGTCCCTCTCTCTTTAAAAAAAATTTTTTTTTATAAGATTTGTGTGAAGCAGTTACTGTTGATTTTTTTCCTCTGCTGTGCTACCATGCTTTGAGAAAATAGATATTAATTATAGTTTGAATTTCCTACCATAATTCATATGTAACTTGCTTTGCAATTTAGTTATATTGTGTGTGGACATTAGGTTAAGTGTTTCTTCAATATATAATTTGATTTATGTATACATATTTTTACAAACATACTCTTACAAGAACCTTCCTTTCTTCTACTAGATTAGTATCTCTGAGTATGTATGTGTTTCTTACAAACATTTTCGCTTATTTCTCATTAGTATTAGTTGATTTTCTAGTTGGTATTGAACAGCCAGAATCTATTAGCTGAAGTATGAACTTTTTTGAGTTTCTTTACCAGACATTTGGAATGTTAACACCTAATGACACATTCTTTCATTACACTCAAATACAAATTTCAGAGATGCTATGAAATTAATTTATAAAGGTACTCTCAGAGCTACCCTTGAGTAGATTTTAAACATAAAAATATTACAGGTTTATTATGTAGCAGTACTTGGAGCTGGTACAGGAACACAGGAAAGACTTAAGGTTCTGAGTAGAAGTTAAGTAGAAATAACTTAACAATATAGTTCTTTTTGTTTTTTAATGTTGTAGTGTGTTTTATTTACTTGGTAAAATTCCCTGCTTATTTATATTTTACTTAAAACTTGTGTTTTAAGTAAAACTTGAGATATCTTGATTTTGTTTTGGTTTTGTTTTAGCATAAAACAAAAACAAAAAAGCAAATCTATTTACAGCAACTGAAAAAGCCACCTTTTGAGTGGAAAAAGAAAATCAGCCCTGTATAACAGCAGAAAAATAACTCAGGGAAGCAGAACTCTAGCATGTGAGAGCTCTGTCTCTAGCCAGGCTGCCTGGGTTGCAGACCCAGCTTACTAGGTAGCCTGGGGGAAATTATTGAACTGTTTTGGTTTTTCTTGGTTTTAATAATAATCCTAAAGTTACTATGAAAACCATGCATATTAAATGCCTGTGATTACATCTAATGTTAGTGTAATATATTACATAACTGTGTTTAGCCAAGGTGTATAAAATTAAAACACTAAGTGAGTTACAAATCCATTAAAAGGTATTTTCACTTTTCAACATTTTCAGCTTTTTATATGGCAGTAGGTGCTGTTGTTTGGCTCCCTGAGCAGTGCTTGGTGCTGATAATTTGTTCTCCTCTATGCTGAAATGATGAGAATGTTACTGGGTTCTGGGACTTTTGAAGATGCCAAGCAATTTCCTTCTAGGCTGTGTATCAGAGTTCAGCATTTACATGTGGTCCTGAAGAAGTGGGGAAATAACAGAAAATTGAGGCCTGTGTTCTGTGGTGAGGTGCTTGACTTGGGCCCAGTTAGAAGGAATGGTCCTGCTGCTACTCGCCTCCATGGCTCCATTCACTTTGGTGGCAGAGCACTTGAGCAAGGTTTCAGGTTATTTTATTTAGTGGCTAACATTTATTGAATATTTACCTAGTGCCAGTCTCTGGCTTTAGATACAAGATCAATTGAGCCTCAAAATACTACCTTGTGGGGGGCTTGGAGTGTAACTCAGTGGTAGAGCAGGTGCATCACAAATATCCAAGGCCCTAGGTTCTATTCCCACACCAAAAAGAAACAACCAGCCCTGCAAGGGAGAAGGTGGTTTCCATTGTTAATCCCATTCTACAGATCAAGAAAGTGAATCCTAGAGAATTTAAATACCATGCTCTTAGTTGAATAAGTTACAACAGCAGCGTGTTTCAAACCCAAGCAGCGAAACTCAGGCAAATCTCTTCCCCTTTCACTTCACGTTGTAGAGTTCAGGGAGAAGGATCACACTCTGATTTTCATGCTCTCACCTAGGGTCCCTGTATACACATTCAATTGGGTTAATTCATCTACTCAGCTTTTCTTGACCATGAAATAAAAGATTGTTTTATAATCTAGATAGGGAAGAAAAGATAGTAGAATAATTTAAGGCAGGATTAATTATGTTCTAAGATAATCAAAGACAACCAAGTTTTTCCATGAAGGAATCCACCTGCCAGTTTAAAACATTTTTATATGGTTTTTAGAATATATAGGCTACTGGCCCTCATCATTCATCTGGTGATTTAAAAAAAATCTAGAGTATATATAGTTACCGAATTCACAATTAATGAATTCTTTTCTACTGTGGTTGCTGGTAATATTGCAAATTATCTAGGGTTTTTTTGTGAAATTTAATTATTGATAACTTTTTTCTTCTGTCTTCAGCCTTCTTCAGAGTTCTGACCAAGAGGTTGCAAACAAAGTCAAAGCTGGGCTGAAAAGCCTGATTCCTGCTTTGGAAAAAAACAAAAACGCCAGCAAAGGAATAGAAACCCTACTTGAAAAATTGACTGCATAGGTGGAAGCAGTTAAAGATGTCAGTAGAATCATTTGGCCCATTCTCTGTTCTCTTCCCAGCACAAAAAAGAATGGCAAGGATCTACCTTATCGGTAATTTGGGAGCTCTGTGCTTCTCCTTTGTATAAGAATTTATTTATATAAAATTATTTCTAAAACTGGTCTTTATTTTTCTTAAATCCCAGCTGTCTCTACTTTATCATTTTGAGTAGTAGGCAGATCACAGTGTGAGACAGAAATTGGAAGGTTTAGCAATCATGTATGGTGATGTGGTGTGACCAAATGTGTTTGAATGAGTTGAACCACGGGAGAAGGCTTCCTGGAGCAGTTGGGAATTGAGAGGAATATTATGCTGCAGGAAGGCAGAATGTGGAAAAAAAAAGGCCAAAGGGAGTCTTTAGTGGGATCACTAAGATGGGAATAAATGGTTTTGAACTGAACTATAGGAACCCTTGGGGGACACCCTGCACTGAGGGCATTCTAATTGTTCTGTGGATGAAGTTCCATGTTAGGTTTTCTTTGAAAGTTACTTAGGTAAAATAAGCTTATTTCAGGAAACATGCTAGATGGATTAGAGGATCATAGGGGTAGCAGTGTTAAGGTCAGTGTCACTGGGAATCTCTTTCTCTCTCTGGATTTGGGTCTTAACAAGTAAAGCTCCTTGTGATGAGACATTCTGCCTTGGGATTGGCCCTAAAATAGTCTATAGGGTTGTGTTGTAGTGCAAAAGTCTGAGTGTGGGTAGCATATCTTATTATTAAAACCATAGTTGGCTCTGAACAGCAAAACTTAGAAGGGTAAGTAGATCAGTGGGCTCATGTAGCAAGGCTGCTTTCGATATAATGCCTTGATCCTTTCTCAAGTAGTCTAATGTAACAGGACACCCACTCAGGTATTTCACTGCAGTTACACCTGCTGGAGAACTGAATGTGTCTTTCCTGTTCAGGCTATGGGGTTCCAGTGTACTCCCAGCCTAAAGCTACTAGGATTCACCACCCTATCTTGCCAGGGTATGTGAACCTTTCTCAAAGAGCAGAAGTGCTGATACCCATAACTTCACGTGGAATTCTCCTGACTGCCGGACAGCTGGGGTTGTGGGCATGGTGTGAGGAGGTAAATGGGGAAAAGGCAACATAAGAGTTTGCCTTGGTTTAATATTGTGATTTGTGTTCATATAAAGGGCCCGTGGGGTGGAGGGCCTACTTTTTGTTCAGTCTTTGAAAGTTAAAAAATAAAATAAAATAAAATGTAACTAATATTAAAAGTACTTTTGTAAAACTTATAACAAAAGCAGTCACCTCCTCTGCCCCCTCTTCCACACACCTGTTTTACCCTCTCTAGAATTGACTTCCATTTATTCTTAACTCTGCTGTTTAAACATACTATTTTTATAGTGTATATTTTTAATTTCTCATTTTAGATGTTTCTTTCTGCCTGTTACAGAAAATACAGATTAAGAATTTTACCACCACTACTCTTCCCCTGGGGTCCCTCTGTTCCCAATAGATCTGCATTACTTGTGATGAATTAAAAGGTTTAGATTATTAGATATATATAAATATTGAATCAAGTAGTGAACTTTCATTGCTGCCATTTTTCCTGGAATTAGCCATTGTCTCAATTGTTTTCATTTAATTAAATGAAAAATTCCCACTAATTTTCCCCAAACTTTTTGCCAGAATTGCTTAAACTCTTCCCTTGTAAGCTCCAATAACAACTACTGAATAGCCATTTTCCTCCCTCTCTTCAGCCTGGTGAGGTACCATTGTTTCTGCTTTCTATGTGGATCAGATATCCTAACTAGTATAGTTCTGTGTTTCCCAGCCTGTGTCTCAAGTAGGTCATAAATGTGAGATTACTTGCCCAGCCATACACCTGTTTCCCTTGTTTTGTGCAGAAGAACACTGGCGTGAACTAATTCTGGGGCTCTTTTTCTTAAGTCAGTGAGGAATTTAGGAAGGACCCCAGCCAGTGAACTATGAAAGAGGAGGTGTTCCTGGAAAAGGTTTCTGGAACCCTAGCTGCACAGGAAGACCCTTCACTACAACCAACTTCAGTGTAGGAAGACAGGAAGCCTGGAGCTGTTGCACTGTACTGCAGCTCAGAGAGATAAATAGCAAACGTGCTGAGAATTGGAAAGAATCTAGTGATACCAAATTGCTACATGAATCAACGGGAGTTATGCTAGCCTTGGTCTTCTGTTTATGTGAGAAAATAGACCCCCATTTTTTTGTCTAGGTCATTGTGAATTGGGTCTTTAGAAAAAAACATAATACAGATCTGTTTGAATGCTAATTTCCACACTGTCCAGCATGTCAGGTCATTTAGCATTTCCACTTTCTCCCGGAGACACCTATGCCCTCCGCAGTTTTCTAGATATCCTAAAGAATGGGCTACATGTCTGCTATCATCTTCCTGTTCCTTCCCTTTATTTCTCTCCTGTTTTTCTGTTCCCGTGCATTTCTTTCTTGCCTAACACAGTTGTTTGGCCACAGCTTCTAATATGTTCCCTATTAAAAATACATGTGAAGTAGTAGTATAAAGTTCTTCCAAGTCTGATGGTCCTGGATACCTAATTTGGCTGGATGTAGAATGCTCGTTTAATGCTAGTTCAGTTTTGCCTCAATTTGGAAGCATTCGTCAAGATTTTCTTTAGTGTGCAAATCTTCAGTGGAAGTCCCGTACCATACTTATTATCAGTCTTTCTGTGTTGCCTTTTGAGGAGGGATAGAGAGACCTCTCTTGAAATTTACACCGTATTTTAAATTGCCAGGATTGTGTGCATCGATATGCGTCATCTTCCATTCTTCATGCTGGGTGCTTGATGAACCATTTTAATCAGAAAGGCCAAGCATTTCTATTCAGGGGAATGGTTTTGTGTTATTTCTTAGAATTTTCATACCCTCCTCCTTGGTTTTCTGTGGTCTTTCTTGCAGAAGTTCCTGTTATTTGGATATTGAATGCCAGTCTGAAGCTCCAGTTTTCCTTCTTTGATTTCTTTGGTTTTTCGTGTTGCTTTCTGAGTGGGGTACTTCTACTTTCTCTGCCAGCCCTTCCAGTGAAGTGTCTCCATATTTCTTGGGTGCAATCAGGTTCTCTTAGGTCTCTGTGGATGTTGTATTTCCTGGTTGTTTTGTTTTACTTTGCTTTGCCCTTTTTCTGTTGTCTGCTGTTTTTCTCTTGGTTTTGGTGTTTGAGGCTTTGAAGGAGAGGCCTCTGGCTCTCCTTATATGTGGCAGACACTTAAAACTGATGGGAAGGAGGCAGGCTTTTCTTGTTCTCTACAGTTGACTCTTCTGTGTGGGTGACTGGGTATGGATCCTGCTCTTTTGCCGGGGTCCTGCAGATGTCCGTATCTGTAGGCTTTATGTCTGGAGCCATTCAGTGCCCTCCTGAGATCAGTCCACCTGCAGCCCATGTTCCTGATGCTTGGTACTCTATGTGCAAGTTTTAATGAACCAAGTAGCTTTCATCTCCCTCGTGCTCTTTCATACCTGGAGTCCCCTTGTCTTGAGCAATTGAACCAGTGTAAGTTTCCAAAAATACACCACCAGCCCTCTGCCAGTGTTGGGATTCAAAGTTTGGACCAGTCCTCCATCTTCATCCTGGACTCACCCCCACCTTCACCATGACATGACACATCTTGTTGCTCGGATTTCCTGGTACCTGTTGTTGAGAACTGACTTGCTTCTCTGTGTGCACCGGTTATTCAGCTTTCTCCAGTCTGCCACTTTCTCCACTGCTTCCTGTTCTTCCAGATCACTGTTGCTATTGCTCACCCACTGATGGCCTCTCTTATGTTGCCTTTGTTCCTGTAAGGCTATACCACTTCTATTCTTTTAGTTTTGTATGACTCTGGAACAGCAGAAATAAATTCAACAATATTCCATTTTTAAGCCACAATCTACAAATGATTAACAAACAGAACAATAGACCTGGCTTGATGAAGGGCTTTTCCATGGAAAAGCTTACTGGATTTAATAATCATCTTAATTTGAAAACTTAGTTTATTGTAGTTTTCAACTTGCATCACCTCCATGCTTTTTTCTAGGGCTCAGACGTCCATAAGGAAGGCAGACCCATTTTCCCTTTAAGTCTGGCATAATAAGCATTTACATACTGGAATAAAGACCCCTTGGAGGACATGGTCTCCTTCCTGTATGATCAAACTCAAATGATTGGCACTTTAAAATAGAGGTGACACCCCTGTTTTTATTCTCAGGAAAATTTTGTAGAGGCCATATCTTAATTATAGCCGATAAATCTCTTTTAATTAAAAAAAGTTGTTTTGTAACGACTAGGAGGTGTGTGTATTCGGAGTCATGATTAAGAGAACACAGGCTCTCAGAGCTGCAGCGCTTGGTGGGGAGCCGGTTAACAAAAGCTATTTCTAGACCAAAACTAATGAACTACACAAACATAAAACACTGCCACGTAACCTCTTTTGATACCTCTGATATTGCTTAAAGAAACAAGTTTATAATCATCTCCATCCACTTTTTCTTTTCTAAATTGGAAGCACTACCAAATTGCCCCAAATCCCTAAACTTTGAACTCCGTGAATTAAGATTTTCAGATGAATAGGGTCAACCAGGAGGTACAGTATGCTCTTTGAATTGCCTGTCTTTTATGAATAGTAACTAAATGGCTGCTCTACGTTCTAGAACGTATAGACAGTTGAGTGCTGTGTACATATTTGTGTCCAAAATAGTTCATCGGATGACAGTGCTGATGTCTTGTCTCCTGTCCCTATAAAAAGTGTTTGTAGGGCTGGGGCGTTGGCTCAGAGGTTACGGCGCTTGCCTGGCATGCGTGAGGACATGAGTTCAAACCCCAGCACCATTTTCACAATGAAGTTTCAGAGCAATGAAAACCACATGAAAAACTGAATAAAATTGATTCTTGCTTTCTCCCTCTCTCACTGTCCTCTTTTTTTTATAGATGAATATGGAATTACAAGTGATTGAGGGGAAAACATCATCAAACATTCAAGAACAAATGAATATATACTTGGTTATCCAAGGCTAATGCCATGTCATGGATGCCCAGCTTGGGTTCCCCATGTTGCTGTTTCCCCTAGAAGAACCTCTGAGTTAAATGGATATCTCATGGAGGTCAGAGATCTTCTGAGATGATTCCCCCATATTCCCACCCTCCAGTCTCCTAGATATTCTTCCTAAGCCCTACCCGCACCCTGTCCCCCACCCTACTCCTCCAGGTATCCTAGGCAGTCATCCCCCTGTTGCGTTAAGAATCATACAATTTGAAGTTATAATTAGCTTAGCCATCTAACATACTGCTTCCCGATGTATACTAGCTTCCTCACATGAGAGAAACCATTCGTCCCTTGAGTCTCTGAAATTGGGATATTTCACTTAGCATAATTCTTTCCATCTCCATACATTTGATTTCAAAAGCCATAATATTGTCTTCTCTAATAGCCGCGTAGTATTCCATTGTATATATTTACCAAAGTTTTTGTATCCACCCGTCAAGTGAGGGGCATCTGGGTTGGCTCCATTGTCTGTCTATAGTAAATTGAGCTGCTGTAAACATTGATGAAGCCACATCGCTATAATACGCTGATTCTAAC